>JAFFZR010028596.1:0-11678 GCA_018397195.1 Lethrus apterus | reverse complement strand
TTTTTACATTTATAAATAGCTTAAAGATAATATTATGTCGGGGAACATTGGAGTAACACAAATTTTAGAATAAATGAATTTTAAACAGATCCTTTTTAAATACGGTCGACCCTTCTGTTCTTTTTAAACTCGACGTGCGTTTTATTGGTACGACATTTACTCTGTCAATGATTGTACAAATTGTGTATGTTTTGTATTGAATAAACGAGAGCGTAAAAGAAAATGGTAGCTACCCTACGCTGCTTGGTAAGCAGTGAAAATAACGCAAAATTGGTTATTTTTTACTTATTTGTATTCGTTCCAGCAGTAGGCGAAAACCTAATTAGAATAGTCCATTGGAAAGCCAACTCGTAGTCAGAAAAATTGCAATATTTATTTATAAAATAAGACCTTACTTAGCTACTGGATCAATAATTCCATTATAAACGTAGATAATCAATAAAAGCGTGAGATAAAAAATAATATCAAAAAAGAATTCAATTATGTTTTCCACGTTTGTTTAATTCTAAGAATTAATTATAGCAGGCGACCAGAGCAACTTAACAAAATAAAAATTAAAGGTGTAACAAAATAATCTTTATGCTTGTATCTTAGCAACGCGATATTCTTTTGTTTTATAATTTATTGCACGAAATGCGCATTGCAAGGTACTTAAACTTTGTCCATTTAACCAAGTTTGTATCTCTATCAATAAAAAAAGTTAGCTGTTGTAGAACGTTCCCGTGAACAGACTGTATATTGTCTATTCGTTCGCTCACACATGAACCTATCATCAGATTTTAAAATATAATCCCCATTTATTGAATATTTATTTACATTTAAGAATCGAAGAAATATTGGGGTAAATATTTTTAAAATGTATTTTATTATATGAACATAGTCTAAAAAATGTTAAGTTGTACTTTATTGGTGTTAATATGCATCAGCACTTACACATGTCATAATATAAATAATAATTTCATCTACTTGCTAAATATTAAAATTATATTCTAAAACTACATTCTAAGACACTAGTTACACTGGTTACATTTTATAGGGCTTAACCTAGGGAAATCAGCGAAAATCATTGATATCGTTAATATCAAAATTTAAGAACTCATCCGTACTATAAAACGCCTGGTTAATGAGAAAATTTTTTAAGGGTGAGTCACGCAGAGTGGCTGGTAATCTATTGTAAAAAGTTATACCAAGACAGCCAGGTCCATCTCGACACCTCTGAATTCGCCGGTATAAGGGCACTAGCCTCTGTCTGTTCCTAGTGTCATAATGGTGGATATCCTCGTGCCTCTGATGTTTGTTTAAGTGTTGCTTAATGTAAATCCCTAATGACAGAAAGGCACAGCGACAGTCTGCGTGGTATGACAAGCCCCCGATTATTCTTACTATCCTTCTTTGAACACGAAAGACTTCTTTTGCGCCCGCACTATGTCCCCAGGCCAAGATGGCATAGCCAATATGTGAGTGGCATAGTGCGAAATATGCCTGTTCTAAGGTGGACAGTGAAACGCATTCAGAGAGTCTTGATTTGCATAGGTGATAGTAGTATCATCCGCAAAAAGTGTGTAAGAGCTGGAGGGATCAATTTGGGTCAGTCATTTATATAAATGAGAAAGAAAAGAGGTCCGAGTATTGACCCTTGTGGTGCCCCCACCCTCATCATTATCTCTGTAGATTCCACACCATTTACCCGCACTTTTTGGGGCCGATTAGATAGGTAGCTAGAAATCATGGAGATGCTATTTTCACTAATGTTATACTTTCTCAATTTTTCCAAGAGGAGCTCATGTGAGACGCAATCAAAGGTCTTGCCAAGGTCACAATCATTGGCAGAAGCGAAATTGGTCTGTAATTAGAGCGATCATTAGGATCTCCTATCTTATAAATAGGCACACCACCGCCTGCTTAAGAAAAGATGGAAAAGTACATTCCTTGATAGAACGATTTATCAGCGGGTTCAATATGAGGTTTTTGATGCTTTTTACGATTTCAACAGTGAACCCAAAACAGTCCCTACTTTTTTGTTTGTGAGACTGCTTAATATATCCCGAACTTCAATGAAAGTTACTTCCCGGAAGTTAAATAGAGGATTCAGCCGAGAGGGACCAATACGGCTCTGCAGATCAAGACTTCAATATCAGCAAAGAAGTCATTAAACTGGGTTGGGTTGGGTTGGGTGATATATGTACACTACTATTTTCGTTTTTATTTTCTAGGTTACCTCGATGCTCATTTATAATGTTCCACATACATTTAGTGGGGTTTGAGGCTCTTTTTATGAGGTTGTCATTTGCTGTTTTTTGACATTTTTTATTTAATTTTTGCATTGTTTTTTATAGTCATTTACTAGTTTTTTTTGCGTTGCCGATGGAAAAGGACCATAAGATTCTAAGAATTCTTTAATACAAGTGCGTATGCGACGTTTTTTTATTATTGTTTAATGATCTTATTGATTTATATATACAGTCAGGACAAAAAGTTTGCATGGTCATAAAGCGTAGACAAATCACTATCGGATTCCACAAAAAAATCTATGTTGTCATTTATTTTTTTGTGATGACGTCATAACTACAAAACAAATGAAAGTCGGAAGATGAATCGCACATATTAATGTGTATTTTTCAAATCAAAAATCGACCTGTTTCAGCGTTTTTTAAAAAACCGGTTGAGTTCGTTTTTATTTTAAATATTCCTTACTTTTTGTCCTCACTGTATGTACCTATAAAGAAGATATTATTTGTGGCATTTTGAATAAAACCGGCTCTCTTTGAAAAATGTGTATGCAAATTTCTCATTGTCCTCTTAAGTAAAGAGGCATGTGCCAGCAACTTTATTTCAATAATTTCGTTTTTTTTTTTACTTTCTTCACTTAATCTATCTATATAAATAAAAATCAATTGCCATATGTATGACGGAGCATCACTTGAGAACGACCGATTTGGCTGATTTTTTTTTGTTATGTTCGTAATTGTCAGGACAAGGTTTATGAAAGAAAATTTTTGAAAAATCCACGGAAAAAGTCGGAAATTTTATCTTCTACCTACATCTATTGTTGTATAAAATAACAGGACAACGACTGTCGGGTCAGCTAGTAACAGAATAAATATGTATGTATATGGACTTCTGTTAATCGAAATAATGGTTACTATTTTTCAAAAACTACACGCATACGATTCACATCTGGTTATGATCTTAAGTCACAGCTAATGTATTATTAAAAGATTTTATGACCTATATGTAAAGAAAAATCAAACGCCTGTGGTCTCATTCTTGTACGCATAAACTTTACGATCTTGAAAATAAATTTTCAAATTGGACGTTTTCCGCCGTCTTTATAGTTGTTTTTTGTTGGTTATAATACCTACTACATTTTTCACACAAGCATTGTGTTATTTCATATAAAATGAAGTAGGTAAGACAAGAGAATCATAATTTTGCATAACGAGAAAATTTCTAAGCAAAAATGGTTGAATAGATAAAATTTTATTAATTTACAAAATATTCGTGTTCATAGGCTTGCTTAGGTTTGTAAATATATATATAAGATTATTGGGCTAAACGCACATTAAGTAGATGGTGAATATAAATATGTAGCAGCAGCCTAGGTTTCAGCAGTTTGAAGGGATTAAGAGAAAGTGTGCGCAAAATCATATTTTAGAGCGATGCGATGTGAAAACTTGGAAATGAAAGCTTTAAACATATAAAAATATGCGTATCGTTTATATACAGTATGGTGATAAAGTTGGAACGAAATGACGTCATTTGTTTTTGCACAATGACGTCATCATAAACTTTTTTAAATGACAACCCCCACTTTTTTCTTCTGTTTTTAATAGACCTTCTTACTACTTAAACGGTGATGTCAAAAAATTGGTACCTCACATAACAATTTTTTGGAATAAATGACACATTTACTTCAGATCGTCAGTAAAAATAATAATCGTAAACATTCTAAATTAAAGCAAATAACAGTAATTTATGCATCTAAGACGAAGAGTGAAGCTTTAAGGTGCAATGACGTCATTATCGATTTTTTTAAATGACACCTCTTATTTTTTTCTTTTGCTTTTGATAGACCTCCTTGATGTTTAAGTGGTGATTACCGAATTAATTATTTACATAAGAACTTTTCTGAAACAAATTAAAATTATTGTTTAAAAGAAAAAATTTAAATGTGTCATTTATTCAAAAAAATTGTTATGTAAGGTACCAATTGTTTTACATCGCCGTTTAAGTAGTAAGAAGGTCTATTAAAAACAGAAGAAAAAAGTGGGGGTTGTCATTTAAAAAAAATTATGATGACGTCATTGTTTAAAAACAAATGACGACATTCCAAAAAATTTAACGTCAGAAGACATTTCAAAAACAAAAATTGACCTGTCCGAGTGATTTTCTTAAAAACATTATGGAACGCTTTTATGAATTTTGTTCCAAACTTTATCACCACACTGTATATATCCTTACACTTTGAGCAAGGAATACATAAAGAAAAATTTTCACAAATAGCATTATATTTGGATAGTAATATTAGTGCTTCAACTGTAAGATTCAATATTAGTGAAGCTCGAAAAAAAAAATATTAACATCAAGAAAAAATGGCCCTATATGCCATGTAGGTAAAAATTTTCAGGGAAGAAGAAAAAAGATTACCTGTAAACAACACATATGTTTGCCATAAAAAAATAAGTCCAGTGTAATACTTTAGGAATTTTTTATTCACGCTGACATTTTGATTTTCTGAAAATTTTGATAATTATTATTAAGTATTTTTATTTCGTAGATTACAATTGAATTTTCGTCCAACTGATATGTATGAATAAATAGGTAATAAGAGTAAAAGATAAGGATAAATAGGTGTTTATTCGGTCTATTCCCCCACCAAATCCCAAAGAACGAGGTCGAATTATATAACACCTTTGCAATAAATATTATATGCGATTTTTTGCTACGTTACGATTATGTCGTTGTTTGCAGTCTAACAATGCCAATTACTAAATGACATGTTCTTGTGACACACACCGATTTCTAAACTTGTTTATTAATATAAAATATCGCCGTATAATTTGCAGGCATTGTAGATAAATATCTATATTTTATTCGATTTAACCTACATCCAGAGTTAATAGTTAATCAAACGATTTTTATGCAAATGTTCATACATAAAACGCAAAGCGGTGTTTCGTTTGATTTGCGATAAATCAATTATATAAATAAATTAACATGCCATGTTACAAAAAAATATTGACATAATTAATTATGCAAATATATACTTTTTTGAATTCTTATTTTAATAAATCAATATTAATCGATTTATACGTCTTTTCTCATTGTGTAAAAGTATTTTCAATTTAAAAAATAACATTTCAAAATTCATCTATCCTAGTTAAGTTGATATTGGGATGGTGCCGTTAATAGCACCGGTTCGCTCATTTCTTTATTATTCAGAACACACGCAGACTATGATTTTTAAGCGGAAAAGAAACGCGGGATAAACGGAAGGACAAAAAAAACGAAGTAACCTTCGCGTAGTGCCGAATAAATCTGCAATTTTAAGCTGCCTCATCTTCATTTCGATGACGAACCGAAGAATGCAGACGTCGGCAAAAAGAACTGGTTTCGTCTGCTCCAAAATAGAATAAATATGTTTGGGTTACCCTGACCAAATTCAGAGAGCTCGTTTAGAATCATTGAGATTCTTGGCGCGCTGCCTGTGCATACGTAAGCAAGAACGAAAAGCCGATGCCTCCTTTATTCAGTTTCAACAGATGTATTAATTAATACGTTGAATTGAATAAATTATTGTCATTTATTGTTTACTATAATACTTATCTTTTATTTTTGAGCATCAACCAGTAAAACTCAAAGTGCAATAAAATATATTTATTATTAGTAATAAATATATTTTATTGCACTTTGAGTTTACTGGTTGATGCTCAAGAATAAAAGATAAGTATTATTTCAAACATATTCAACCAAGTATTTGAGACTAATAATTGTTTACTATAAATAATATTGCAATATTTGTCGGTATGAAAAAACTGAATAGATTAATACAAAGAAGAAATGAATATCTGAAGTATCATTTCTTCTTTGTTGTAGAAAATCTAAATGTAAAAATGCAACTTTCTAAAAAAATGGATTATTTGTTCCAAAAAATTTTGATTTTCGCTCTAACGAGTTTAGTGTGAAAAGTTGATAAAATTTTAACGATAAAATATATAGATATGGAGCGAAATGTTTACCTCAATCTAAAAAAATCGATTTTACTAATAATTCTATTTTTTTAATTTTCTTTCTATTCAGTAAGTGATAATGGCTTGTTACCTGGCCAGGCAAATAAGGATAAGTATAAATAACAGACAAATTGGTTAATATTTATAATGAAGAAATAATATATAGAAGAGGGAAACAGGATGAGAGTCTAAAGCTACGAAGATTGCTTCTGATAAGAGACTGAAAAAAGAATGCATTTAGTGAAATTGTCAATGAATATGAGGGTAACATTCAATCAATTTTTGAAAATTATGCATTAAAAAAAATTACATAAACAAGAGCACTTCTTCAAACAATTTTGCTCTAAAGGGCTGAGTTTTTGGCTCCGAACATTGTAAAGAATTAGGGAAATGTGGAAGACCTAATATGAAGGCAGTCTGGAGCATAAATTAAAGTAGAAATTATTCTGAACTTACTCTCTGATATAAATTTTCCCAATTTCCAAATGTCCTAATTAAAATTTGAACAGTGGCAATAAGTTACTGTACCCTAAGGAAAATAATGATGAAAATAATTAATAAGAAAATATGAAAAAAAAGGAAAAGGTAAAAAATAGGAGATATGAATACACAGTCAGAAACGATGATAGGAGTTACAGATACAGTTATAGAAACATCAAGAGAGAAACTCTCTATTACTATTTCATCATTCATTGAAATTTTGTTCTCCATGTCTTCATCAGTTTATATTAACAATTTATTTTTTATTCCTTATTTTTCTTTTCATTAAACAATTCTCTGGATTCTGGATTTCAAGATTTGGAGGGTGTGTGGGGTATGTGGACCGAAGGCCACACTAGCACTTAGGCCCATTTTACCATCTCTCCAGAGCGTCCTCTGCTCCCCATTAGTCCTCAAATCAGCCGACGGTGTCGATTAGCTTGAGAACTTTACCGGGTGAGGTATCGCTCAGCCTGGCCATACTGTGAGAGTCAATTGTTTCCCTATTTTTCATTACATTTTTACTTAAGCTTCCGACTTAATTTTTCACTTGTTCTGTGAATATTTCTTCATCAATATTGTCAGCATTTGTCATTTTATTTTGACTTTCCAAATATCGTTCGCTAATTTTTCATTCGTTCTGTTCTTTGAACATTTCTTCACCGGCTAGTTTTCTCTAAGTTTTCTTATATTCATTACTTGTTTTCTTATTTGAAAAACACCTACGTTCTTTTATTTTTCATCTTCGTTTTCATTTTCTTCTATTG
This sequence comes from Lethrus apterus, assembly GCA_018397195.1. Lineage (NCBI taxonomy): Eukaryota > Metazoa > Arthropoda > Insecta > Coleoptera > Geotrupidae > Lethrus > Lethrus apterus. The sequence continues at coordinate 4,201 of JAFFZR010028596.1, read as the reverse complement.
AATTCAATTACTCCAAAGTGCCTCCTTGTCCATTAATTACACACTTTTCGAGTATCACTTAAAGATGGCCATATTCTGCCAAAAGATTTTTCAATTGACTTCCCCAATTAAAATTCATGTTAAATGGTTAAATGTGTGTGTCTTAATATCTTAAATTTTGTAACTTTTTTATTTCTAAAACCCAAAACCTTCGACAGGGCTTATATTTTCCATATGTTTGGAAATGTATGCATGTTTTATCATTTTATTTGTTTGTTCTTTTCAGAAATTCAGACGTAGTTGTATATAAGAAAGATAAAGATAAAGATAATAGAATAACATACAATAATAACAAAAAAATTATAAATCCAACAAAGCATAACATTGAAGAAATTTGTCTAATATATTTCTTAAGGGATTCGCGTTATTTGGACCAAATTACTTCAACAATTCCGACAATTATGTTTAAACTGAAAAGAATCTACATTCTTTTAATCTTTCATAAAACGTACATCAAAAATCTTCATATTTTAAAGAGCTTGTTGACAAGCGATGTAAATTTAATAACCGACCTTTAATTAGATCCATCGATATCTACGTTTGCAATCAACGTCAATTAAGATTTATTTCTTCGAAGTATCAATGTAGATAAGATAATGTGAATGTAAAAAACGTCATTAAAACGAACGTCGCATAGAAATATAACTGCTTTATATGCGTTTGTATAATTTTTACCCATGCTTTCAACACATTCGCAAAGGGAATTTCTCAACCAGTGAACTTTAGAATATCTTAAGTATTCTGTATAATAAATATAAGTAAGAAATGATAATATTAAGACTGCTCACTCACCGGAACGACACAGCACAATTTATTTATAATCATTATATTCTATACTTTGTATCGTAAACGTAAATGTTTTGTATACAATTAATTAATGATTTCAGATAAAAGGAAGCAATTACGTATATATAAATGTACGTGTGAAAGTCTGTAATGATTCGATGAGAATCAAAGTGAAGTGCAATTGCAATCTTCTTCTTAAATATGCTTTTCAATCAAATAATAACACCATTTATTAGGCATTAAGTTTCCCCATTTATAGGACAAAACATTGGAAATTGAAGGAATTCAATTAGATGGCGTATGTACACAATGGCATCACAAGGCACAGAAATCGGAAAGATTTTTCTTTTAATTAAAAAAAGAAAACTTTTATTTTAGATATTTTACTTTAGTTTCGTTTTAATGCGGAAAAAGACTATAGAACCATTAAATGATATTCGGAAATTTTTAAAAATAATTTATTCCAGTTAATTAAAATATTTAAAAGTAGTTTTCAAGAGTTGTTTTAAAATCAGCCAATCACCCAATACAGAAACGACCAATGTTAAGTGTAAATTATATTTCGATATATTTTTTGGTGAATTATGGATAGATAAATAATTCAACAATATTTTATATGACGAAAAATTCATAAATTGGCTTTAAATTAAATTGGTTTTTGAACCTTTAAGACGGAGTTGAAAAAACATTAGTCTTTCCAAAATTTTCAAGTTTCAAGTTTCCTCTTTTCGCATTAACGTTTGCGAATTTTAGTGCAGGACTTTGATTCTTAGTTTCAAAGTTACTCTCGGGTCACCTTTTGTCCTGCACATGTTGCAGTTCTGTCAAAAATTGATAAAATCTGGAGTTCTAACGACCCAGATAATGTGAAGAAATTTAGTAAAGCAAAATCAACCCAAGTAAAGAAAAGAAAAGCCTATTCGTTAATTTCCTGTGATGTCACGCCGCAAATTATACGAAAATTGATAAAATGTTGGCTTACATTTATTCCTAAGTTAGACGGAAGGTGGATGGACAGTGGAGGTTCGAGCAGATAAGGAACGTGAAATACAGCAGGAGTTACAAGGAAATAGGTATGTACACATAGAAGGGTATTAGACGACCTGAATGGAAAAAGGGCTGGCAGTGACAAAATACAATAGCCAGATTTAGGTGTGAGAATGAGGAAAGAGCTAACAAGTACTGGATGGCGGAGGAGTAAAGTAGATGTAGATTCTGTGGAAAATGAAAGGATGTCGGACTGCAGAGGCGTGAACATGAAAGAGGAAAAAGCAAGAGGAAGGAGGTGGTAGAGAATGATGTGCGAAACTGGAGGATTGGAAATACTGCGGAAGGTGAAGGAAAAAATGGAGTAAAGATAGAGGGTACGATAATGGAAGAATTTGTATTTGTTTTAATTAATGTATTGTAAGAATGAATGTATTAATGCTAATTAAAGGTTTTTTTATTTCAAAGTTAAGTGCCAATATTGGCAGTTAATTACAACGTTATGCATTTGGTGGTATCAGAAATGTTAATACATGGTAACAAACTTGTTGCTGGGTTTTACATAATAAATAAAATAAAATACACAAATACCTACACATCTTAATCGATTTTACGTGTCTGGCAATATATCAAAAATTTCCTTCATATGCCTAAATAGAACCACCGTTTATACGGTTTTAGGTTTAAGTTAAGATCAGGAAAAAATTGCAATTGTTTTTAATGGAAAATACAAAAAAAAAAAAAACGGAACCATCATTCCAAGATCAAGAAACTTAGAATACTTATGTATTCAATTCGTTCCGTCCTACTTTCGGCTGAAGCTTTCATAATCCTTTTCGTAGCGTACCCAAATTTGTATTTTTATTGAAAGCTTATTGGGTTTTACATAATAAATAAAATAAAATACACAAATATCTACACATTTTAATCAATTTTACGTGTCTGGCAATATATCAAAAATTGCTTCCTTTCATATGCCTAAAAATAGAACCACCGTGTTTATACGGTTAAGTTAAGTTAAGGAAAAAATTGCAATTGTTTTTAATGGAAAATACAAAAAAAAAAACGGAACCATCATTCCAAGATCAAGAAACTTGGAATACTTATGTATTCAATTCGTTCCGTTCTAATTTCGGCTGAAGCTTTCATAATCCTTTTCGTAGCATTCCCAAATTTTTATTTTTATTGATTTCAAAGCTTATGTTACTTCTGTAAATATGCTATTTGTCTCCATTCTTTTCAGTTAAACATTTTTTCAAATTTCCATTTTTTTAAATTTTACTTCCTCGCTGAATCTCCGTTAAAAACATTCTATCAACCATTCTCACATTGTACAGGATGGGCAAATGTCGATGATTTCATAGGGAATTTCGATAACCATAAGAGATACAGAAAAATTATCCTACAATCCTCGATCGCTTTTTTTGAGAAAAATTGAATGCTTCAAAATTTGGCTATCGTCTTTTGTTTTCGATTTATGCGCAAAAAAATCGATTTTTTCAGTTTTAGTTTTATGGCTATATCTTGCTTATTTGGAAATATCAAGGAAAATAATGTCCTGAGGCACTTTTTTCATAAGCATGCAGTGGCGTGGTTAGTTTATTTGAAAAAGTTCCCCAAATTCGAATTGTGACATAAAGTTATAATTTTTTATATGGAACTCATAGTTGGCTTTGACTTGACTAAAACGGTGATTTTTTTCTCTTTTCAACAATATACAGGTTGTTCCCGAAAGGTCTGTACAAAATAATAACACATATTCCTGATGCCAAAATAGAACGATTTAACCTAACTTACCTCTATTCAAAGTTGCTTCGTTTAGCCGGTAGAGGGATACAAATTTCCTGAAAAGAAACCGTTTTTTCGAGAAAACTTTATAACGCTTTTCGCGATTGGGACCAAATTTGGTATGTGGATTTGTACTGAAAGAAAACATTATTTGACATGTTATTTTATCTTCTGCCTGTTTTGTAAGTGGTCAAAAAATGGTCATCCACATCTTAAGAAGCTCATACTTTTTTTGTTATTTGATGAATACTTTTGAAACTTTTTTTGCTGATAGACACAAATGTTACCTACATTTCTTGTCTCTTGCTCCATTTCGTCATTTCTCATAGTTTAGGCAGAAAAAATTAATTACCCTCAACACGAACTAGAAATTTTAATCAAATCAACGAAAAAAAATTCACAACAAATGTTCGAATATACCGCCTTCTGCATGAATGCAAAAATTAACACGTCGTAAAAATTTGAACTGGACCCTTCTCATCATTTCGACATCGTTTTTTAGAGTGTCTACTGCAGGAATTATGGCAACGCATCCAAAATGCAGTAGACACTCTAAGAAACGATGTCGACATGATGAGAAGAATCCAGTTCAATTTTTTAC
>JAFFZR010028595.1:0-11685 GCA_018397195.1 Lethrus apterus | reverse complement strand
TTTACATTTTATTTCAAAGTTTTATAATATTCACACATTAAATAGAGAGATCACAAAATGCCATATTTTGTATGTAATATTACTGCTTTCTTGAGTTTCATCGTTAATCAAAATATGTAAGTTTCATGGCATTTTCATTATATCCCAATTACCGTATTCTGTCATTCTTTCCACAAAAAAAGTAAATAATAGAATCAGATTGGAACGTAATATTATTTATTATAAACTAAATAATATATTAATGTTAACGGAAAAAATGTTTGGAAAATTAGAAATTAAAAATAAAAGTAGCATAACCTACATTTCGTTTTTGAATATACAAAACGGAACAGAACTATAGGTAACTCCTATTAAAAATATGTAATTTTGTAATTTCTCTATTTAATGTGTTAATATTATGAAACTTTGAATGTAAAGCTTGGTGTATCTTCTTATTTACAGCATATTCAATTTATTAGTTCGTAGTTTATCAGCTTTGTTTTAAAAAACATTTAAAAATTACTTTTATGGTTCTCAGGATAGATGACTATGTACGAAAATTAAAAAATACATCAATATCTCGAAAATTTATAATTTTAACTACATATGTTGCTTATTCAAATTAATAGTCAATCAAATTTTGCTTTCGACTAATGCATAAAAATATAGTCCTTCCATTTAAAAAAATTAAGTTTTCCGTATTTCAATTGTCTCAAAAAGAAGAAGATTTATTAAGTATGTTGTGTTACATATCGAATTTCTAATGGTTTTACTATTATCACTAAAGATCCCTCTAGCGTTGCATAAATTTTCATGGTCTTGCTGTATTTCGTTATTGAACTATAGACGTTTTGCCGAAGACCGTCAGTTGTCAAAATTTCCGAATAAATGCAAATATCTTAAAAACGAATAGACTTAGACAAATATTATCTTATACAAACTTATGTTTGAATTACGCAGGGAACTCAAAAATGTAATAATATATAGGGTATTCCATTTAAAATTTTAAAGTTGTTCGTGGTTGCGCACAAGCGAAACACTCAGTATAACTGAAAATAATTTTAGGTGGTGGATACCATAAATTCAAAAAACTTTTGTTTTAAAATATTTTGTGTGTTTTGCATAACAACGGAGATATCGAAGAATATCGCACTAATGTTACACCCTGTATAATAAATATAAATTGTCCTGGAATATACGTAGGACAAACAAAACAACATTTAAAAAAACGTATATACACCCATAAATACACTACAACAGCATACAACATAACAGACACAGCACTTTCAAAACACACTAAAGACACTGGACATAAATTTAACTTTAAAGATGTGGAAATTTTGATAAAGAAACTAATTATAAAAAAGATTAGTTTCTTTATCAATAATTACATAATTATAATAATTTACATTGATTTAATTTATTTGGGTTCCATTTAATTTAGTTGGGTTCCATTTAATTTAGTTTTCAAGTCCATAGGATAATAACATTCATTTAATTATGGATGAAAAAGATCAAAATTCTTGTTATTTTGAAGAAAAATTTTTAAGCTGAGATCCATTTAATTTATTTGGGTTCCATTTAATTTAGTTTCGAAGTCCATAGGATAATAAAATTCATATAATTATGGATGAAAAATCTAAATTCTTGTTATTTTAGAAAAAAGATTCCTAAGTTGAGTTCCATTTAATTTAGTCGAGTTCCATTTAATTTATTTGGGTTCCATTTAATTTAGTTGGGTTCCATTTAATTTAGTTTTGAAGTCCATAGGATAATAAAATTCATTTAATTACGGATGAAAAAGATCAAAATTCTTGTTATATTGGAAAAAAATTCCTTCCATTTAATTTAGTTGAGTTCCATTTAATTTAGTGGGGTTCCATTTAATTTAGTTGGGTTCCATTTAAATTATATTTGAAGTCCATAAGATAATACATTTATCGTAGGTACCCCAACATTTTAGCAGGTAAAACATATACGAGGGAATATTGCGCGAGCCGATGTACGGAAAAATCTCCAGTTAAGTAATTGTCATACGTTCATGACTAGCAGTGCCATCTGTAAAACATCGGTGGCTTTGTTATGAACTACACAAATAATTAGCTTATTACGTAAAGCTTTATCTTATACACCTATAACTATTTGTTATGTTTTTAGGGTCAAAGACGTGCAAAAAGCATCGGCAGAAGAAAACCTTGTTACAGTTTGTAGTTATTGAAATTCCATATATGAGCGTATCCAGCAGATGATGTATGTACAAGTATAAATTATCCGTTTGTTTTTTTAAGTGTCAAAATGTAAATTGAAGCTAGCTAGACATGGCTTTGTTTAACATTTATCGCAGGTTTTTTTTATTATTATTATTATATTAATATTAATAACTCGTCGCGGTTAAGGTAAATGTCGAACAAATAATTCGCGTCGTTAATTAAAATTGGATAACATAATAAATAAATAAATAAATAATAATTACCTCCATTGATAATCAGATAACGATTGACAGATTTATTGACGGTCAAAAAATAATTGGGTCGTTAATCAACCCTCAGCCAATCATCGGCTGGCAGGTGTGAAATTTGAGGAACTCATTAGCATAAAAAAGCAATAAACGGTCTTACTACCACTACATTCGTCAATGCATTTGTAAAATTTGGTTCTTATACGTGCAAAAATAAATCTATAATCTAAAAAAAGTTTTAGGAGTAGTAAAGCGCCGTATTAATTAATAATAACTTTTTAATCGCCCGCTGAAAGATGGAATTCGAATGCGTCGACTGAAACGATTTTAGCCGCGTGGCTGAAGAAGCGCAACTCGAAACGCGTCGCAATGTGTACTAATTTTCATGGAATCATATAGCGATTATATCGCCCTTTCCAATGACTCGGCTATTGCCACGCGACCGAAGGGATCGTATCAGCGCGTCTCGACACGTACAACTCCACTGGTAGTCTAGTACTTACGACCGTTGTGAACTTATGGTCTTTTATGTTTTTAAACAACATAAATACAAACACTTCTGAGTCGGAAGTGGTACATAGAAGAGGACAAGGAGGTAGAGTGAAGCTGGGCCGGGGCCGAGTTTGGCCACTGGCTTATTCTGATGATTGTGATTGTGTTAATGGCAGACAGGGAAGGTTACGGAGGTTTTTGATAAAGATAATCTGGGGTAAAAGAGAGTGAAAGCTGTATATAATGTCGCAGAAGTGTGGGGGTGAGGGAATTTAAAATGTTCTATCAAATGCGACAGCAGGGCTAAAAAACCGCAGTGAAGCTTGAACGCTCCTGTCCTGAGTATATTGTCCTGGAGGGTAAGAAGAGATTGAAGGTGGAGGCAGGTTGTAGAGCAAGGAATTACTAGTCGGAGTTGAACCACAGAATTTAGGGGATTTGGGCAAGTATGGCGCCTGAGGAGATTAAGAAGAGGGGGTAAATGAGAATAGAGAACTGGTTTTATTAAGATGGGAGAGGGACAGGGTAGACAGGTATCGGTAGACAGGATGGTCGCCGATGGAGGTGAAGTGATTGGTTAAGGGGGGAGGAGAAAACCTGAGGAAAGTTGTCGGCAGACAAGTTATTGTTGAATATTGCAGATATACAAATTTTTATTTAATTTCGTTGTAATATTATATTTTACGGGCGCCCTAAAAAATTTAAAACGCAACTCACTTCTGAAGTGCCTTTCCAAGGCTCTCCTGCTTTAAGGAAAGGGACATTTTCGAAGCTCATTAGGTAAACAACTATTTTTCAAGGAGAAATAAAATACGTTTTTTTTATTTTATTTATTACGACCGAATAAAAAATTATATACACATGAAAAATATAAATAAATAGTTTAAATATGACAGTTTGTCGAAACTTCAGTCATATTGATTTATAATAAAAGTGATATAATGAAGTACCCATGTGGGTACAATTAAATGAATTTTCATTTAATTGTTATTATGTTGTATCTCGTTTTTTGATAGTTTACGTGTGGCATACTTATTTGCAAAGAAATCAAAAGAGTTAAGATTGATCACAACTAATCGGGTTAAACGCTGATTTTCGGTTGTATTTTTATTAAACGCATCCATTCATTCATTACAAAATATACAAACTTTATAAAACGTAACATTGTTAAAGTTTTGCTAAAATAACGATTACATAAAATTATACTACCAATTTGAAAACAGTATTCTTTAAAGGTGTTTTCATAAAAGAAAATAGGTGTTGCCCATTATATGAGATCATTTAGGTGCATCAGAAAAGTACTTATTGACATGTAATTGGAAGTGAAAATATTGTAAAAGTATTATTGGAAAAATATGTATGTTTCATTCGTAAACTCGTTAGTTATTGTTATTAATAATCATATTATTGATTATTGGTTAACTGATTAATAGTTTACTTGTCTTCCCGTTATTGTATTTGCTTTGTCAAAGCCTTTTACTAATGTTTCTATTATGAACTTTATGGTTATGTTGTAGATATTCTCCACATTTTCGGTGTAACGATCGCCCAACGTAGTCTTTACTGCCTCCAGAAAGGGTCTCTCTATTTTCTGAAAAAAAAAAATCTACTAAAAATATGTTTTTCTAGAAAATCAAAGAGAAAATAATATAATATATTTTAATGAGCATTTCTACACGCCTAAAACAATACATTCGTAAAGATAATAGTATGTGATGTTTTAATAACAGACTAGTGCGGAGGAGGTGAGACGAAAAAAGTCTCATCGTCTGATTTTAACGTTAACCATGACTAAGCTAAACTGACCTAAACTAACAAAATCGTAATACTTGAAACTCATAGTGACGTAGATTGCAATAGAGCATATTCTCACATAAGAGAATTAACTACCTAACTAGCTAACCCACTTATCCTAAACTAACTTAGAGTAACTTAAACTAAAAGTAACTAGCTTCATTTTTCTTCTTTTTCTCTTTTGCACATGTATAAATATAATCATAAGTATAGTGAAAAACATAGATAGGTATAGGTGTGAAAATGTAGGTTTGATTTACACAAAGAAGACAATAGGTTTTCTAAAAGAATCCAATGAACTTGTTTGGGAAGTGTTATGATATATTTATGCCGTAAATTTAAATGTATATTATACAGGCTGTTTCAAAATTGAAAATGAATTGTAGCATCTTCAAAAGGCTAAAACTCGTTTGTTTCAAATGGAAGACCCTGTATATTTTTATGCCATTTGATCAAGTTTTAAGTTCTTTTTCGATCGCGTATAACATTCTCTATAGCTAAAATTAATTCTTTTTGAGTTATAGGTAATTCAGTATCCTAAAACCTGTATTAGACAAAATAAGATATATGATAGATACCATTGACGTAATACCTTCTGAAATAGATTTATTTAGGAATGGTAAGTATCCGAATATGGTTTGCTACCTGTAGTTTATCTAAAATTCTAAAGTTACCATCATATATGAAGGGTACACGGGAATAACGATCAAAGTCACATTTTAAGCAAACTGAGAAAACTGAACTTTTATTTTTGAAACTGTATAACACTTGCACAAATAAAACGTATGTTTTTTTTTTAAATTTGTTTATTCTACTGCATTACGTTCCTTAACAGTATAAGTTTCGAACATTTGCAAGTGGATTTTGATCGTTTTTACTTATACCGGTTTGGATTTTGATCACTTTTCCAAAGGGTACCCTTATTTTACAGGCTTATTTTACGGACTGTGATCACTTTTTCGAGTTTTTAACAATGCAGATATATAGCTTTGAAGGTTTACTACAAGATGGCATCAAAATCTCTATTTTCGAAAAATGTGACTTTGATCGTTATTCCCGTGTACCCTTCATATCTTATTTTGCGTAATACAGGTTTTTGGATACTGCATTACCTATAACTGGTAAATAATTAACTTTAGCTACAGGAATGTTATACGCGATAGAAAAAGAACTTAAAACTGAATCAAATGGCATACAAATACACAGGATGTTCAATTTGGAAAAAAAACGGGTTTTGCCCTTTTAAAGATAATACATTCATTTTCAAGTTTGAAACACCCTGTATAATATAACGAGGATATTTGGTATTGGCCGTTTAACTTGAAGCATTGTTAGTATTATGCCAAAGAATCGATACGAAATAATCGTTAATAAAAACGTTATTAATTTTCAAAGAGGACTACCTAAATTCAAATTAATTTTTTTTTCCTAAAAGTGGAACATCTCGAAAACCACTCAATTTTAGTATGGTGTCTGTAGTATGAACTTTCCCTATTTTGTAACGAGGAATCTGAAAATGTGACAATATACAGACCGTTCCGTTTAAAATAACAAAGTTGTATAAAGTGCAGGAAAAACTAAACATCCTTTACGTTTTAGAATAACTTTATGGTGTAGAGTACTTGACTCCAAACAACTTTTACTCGTAACATTTTTTAATCAAGTGAATAGGTAAGGCGTAATAGACCGATCCCAGATAATTGGCACGCTCGGTATATTCTGGTTAACAATAACTTTAGAGTTTTAGTATAAACAACAGGTAATACATCATATCCAGATACTTACTATTTCTAAATAAATTTACTTCAGAAGGTATTACGTCAATGGTATTACTATCATATATCTTATTTTGTCTAACTCAGCTTTTATGATATTGAATTACCTATAACTCCAAAAGAATTAACTTTAGCTATAGGGAATGTTATACGCGATCGAAAAAGAACTTAACACTTAATCAAATGACATAAAAATACACAGGTGTTCCATTTGAAAAAAAAAAAACGAGTTTTAGCCTTTTAAAGATGCTACAATTCATTTTCAATTTTGAAACAGCCTCTATAATATAACGAGGATATTTGGTATTGACTGTTTAACTTGAAGCATCGTTACCATTATGCCAAAGAACCGTTACAAAATAATCGTTAATAAACACATTATTAATTTTTATAGAGAACTACCTAAATTAATTTTTTTTACTTAACAGTGCAATATCTCGAAAATTGCTCAATTTCAGAATGGGGTATGTAGTATAAACTTTCCCTATTTTGTTCCGGGGAATCGGAAAATGCGACGATATACATAGTGATCCATTTAAAATAACAAAGTTGTATAACGTACAAGCAAAACTAAACTCTCTGTATATTTCAGAATAATTTTATGGTGTAGAGTACTTGACTGCAAATAACTTTTACTTGAAATATTTTTTAATAAAGTGAATAGATAAGACGTAATAGACCGACCCCAGATAATTGGCACACCCGGTACATTAATACGCACTAGATTTCATTTAGCTAAACCTATGTGTCATGTCTAAAGGTTTGAATCGTTTGAGTCTGCGCACTTCATGTGTATTGTTTAGTAAATTCACTGCGAGGTTGTTTGGATGAATATCTGGCATTCTAGCCTGTCCTGATATTTCCTGCAACTTTTTGTGATATCTTCCTTGACAGTAAGGATTTTTAGGTCTATATACCATGGTACATTCACGATCATTCGTAGAACTTTGTACTGGTATCTGATGATTCTCAATGTTGGAATTACTAGCCGTACCCCAAAGCTCGATACCGTAAGTACACGTTGGTTTCAGTATGGCTTTGTAGAGTAGAAGTTTGTTTTCACAGACAGCTGTGATGAGCGACCAATCAGCCAGTACATTTTCCTAAGTTTTAGGCGAAGTTGCTTCCTTTTAGTCCATATATGTTTATTCCAAGTAAGTTTGCGGTTGAGGTGTATTTCAAGATACTTGGCTTCTTCTGATTGAGGCAGTTGTATGTTGTTTATAGCGATTATATTTTTCCGTATTTGTTACAAAGAAAATAATAAAAAAATCTGCCGTAAAACAATCTATTTGAAACATAGTTATTGTCAGCTGTACGATATGGGAATACAAAATACATAACTAATCTTATTTTTTGAAAATATACTTCCAAAGTGTGTATATTTAGTTTTCTTACAAGTTAATAAATATAACTGTATAAATTCAAATATGAATATACGTATTAAGTAAGAATAATTGAATACATACCCAAAAATATTCTACTTTGAATCCCGGTATTCTACGATGAAATGAACCAATCTGATGTAAAAATTCGAAGAAGGCATCCAAATTATCTAAACCTTTGATACCTTCATCTAGTGTATTCATGACAGTACTTGCATGTTCGTAAAGTTCCAAACTATTCGCCTGTTCTTCTTTCGTTTTCAATTCTTTGAACTTCTCGAATAGGGATAGGAGTTCGGCGTGCTCTTCAAACAATCTAAGAAGGAAATTGTGCTAGAATTAATAAATACATAAATTGAACGCAAAAATTTAGCTAATAGGTACATGTCAAACATGAAATTTGAAAGATTTTAGAGGTACTCTTGCAAAAATAGCAGGTAGGAAATTCTGCAATACTAAAAAACAATACCTAAAAATATGTAATTTATTTGAGTTACAACTAAAAATTTCCCAAGCCAATTAACTGATAAAATAATAAATAAATGGCTTCAATTTTTGAAATGCACCACCCAAAAAAATAAATTTTGTGTAACAGAAATTAACAATTTCCCAGAGGCGAATTAATAATGGGTCACATCGTAATGCATAGTAACGTAGGCATTTAGTCTCCGTGACATGCTTTGCATCAGGTGGTCTATGTCCTTCTGTGGTATCTCGTCCCATGCAACCTGGATGTGGTCGTCCAAGTTATCAGTAGGCCTGTGCAAATGTCGTAGTCGTCGACATATAATGTCCCACACGTGTTTGATCGGCGATAAATCCGGTGATCGTGCACACCAGGGCAACATTTGCAACTATGTTTGCTGCAAGTACCTTTGTGTCACATTGATAGTGTGTGGCCTTGTATTATCCTGTTGGAAAATGCCATTTGGTAACGTCTGCATGCACGCCACTACCACTGGTTCTAAAACATTATCGATGTAACGATGTGCGTTCAATGTGCCTGGGATGAATATAAGTCCAACACATATCGGACCACAAATCATTACACCATGTTATGGTAATCAATGTTTACATTGTATTTATGTAATATAAGTAGTCTATAATAGGTGGGTTGTCAAGGATATATGACAAAAATAGTTTTGTTAATTTTGTATCTTTTTTGATGTAATAAACGAGAAAAACCCGCCCTTTCGTTTAATTCACTGGAAAAACCTCATCAGGTTATGGGCTAAGGCGATAAGAAGCGAGGAAGAATAAATAGTCAAGAAAATTATTGCAAGCAACAAGAATAGGTAACATAGACATTTGCCACGCTCAGTATATATGAATATGAACTAATAAATTAAAAATGAATAAATAAAAGTCTACACAATTCTTACCTATCTTACCTACCGTGTACTAGAGAGAGCGCATAAATACCAGCCGTTCAGTCGGTCAGAGGGTGGGTATTTCGCGTAAGACAAATTTAGGGTGTGATATTAATTATTTTTGGGCGCCACGAATTCGGTGGTTCGCATTTTTGACGCGGTGTTCCAACATGTGAATACCTTGGCTAGTTGCCATTTCCATAATTGATAACGGTTATTTGTTGGTTATGAATCATGAAAGTGGGTGTTATTTTTGTTTTACCGATTGGATGATTAAATTGATTTATAAATAATATAACTTCTATTAAAATTAAAGTTATTCTAAATAACAATTCATTTTAGCATTGGATTTTGATAATTTTGCATTTACATTTAATTTAAACTAATTAAATTTGATTAATCTCATTAAATTTGATGAAATTTGATTTTGATAAAGTCGTTATTGAATTATATTTGCCTTTGTTAGTCTTTGTTAGTCTATTTTGGGTCGCCATCTATCGGATATTTACAAAAGTAAACTTCACTTTGTATTTGAAATTAAACGTGTTATTTTTAATTAAAGTGATTTAATTAAACTGAAAATTGAAATAATTAAAGTTGTTACTAGCTAACGTTTTCTTTTGTAAGTCCTTTTCTTAACTTAACCTTGCCAAATCGCTCACACATCATAAACGATTTTTATTTTAATTTACTTAAATGTTTATGATTAAGTTTATGGTTAATTAAATAATTTTCTTTTTCAGATTCATGTACGGTAATTAAAAGTTGTCCAGTCCGTTTATTTGGACGCGCACCTGTCTTGATCGGAAGTCTTCGATTATAAACCCCATTTGACACGATCTCAATGCGTTGTGGGACGTTTTTCAATCATTCCTTCTTGGATCCTTTTCCTTGTTGGGATGTGATTTCCTGGATACCGGATTATTCCATTTTGAAGAGTTTTCAATGTTTTCGAAGAGTTCTTGTCCTTTCCGTTCACACCATTCTTCAGTGCCGGGAGAATGCAGATAAATAATATTTATCGATTCCTGGACAATGTGATAATTATTATTTTGTTTTATTTTGTGTTTTTCCTCGTTTTCTGTTAGAAAACTGTAAGTAATAATAACATTATGAAATATTTCGTTTATTTTTAATTTTATCATAGAAAATATCATATCCCCATGAACAAAGCTTTTGAGAATTTCAAACAATTTGAAATATTGCAAAGATTTTTTAGTAATAAAACTAAATTGTCTCGAAAATATGGGTATAATTTAATTAAATAAAATTTTCCTTCATATTGCCCTTTTGTAGCTGATTAAATAATGTTGGTTCTCGGAGTTTCCATTGTTTTTCTTTTCTTCAAACGTTTTTTTCTTTTTCCTTTGGTTTATTTTTCTTTTCTTCATATTTGCATGGGATTCGGTTATTCTTGATGTGGACTCGAAATGATTCAATACCTTATTTTTTCTTTTCTTCGTGCTTTTCAGTATTTTGGTGTGGAATTTTCTTATTTCTTATGAATTTTCTTTTCGGTGTCGATTCTTCTTTCCTTTTTTATTCATTTCTTTTCTTTCCATTTTAATTCAATTTCTTCTTTATTATATCCTTTTTCGTATTCTTACTTTCAATTTCTTCTTTATTATATCCTTTTTCGTATTCTTACTTTCAATGTCGAATTCTACTTTTCCTTCGAATTCTTCAATATTTTTAAATTCTACTTTTCCTTTGAATTTTTCAATAATTATACAATATTTTCTTTCTTCCTCATATTCCTTATTTTCGAGCGATATTTTTCTTCGCATTTCATTTTCTTATTCTTCCTTTTCGGATTTTCCACCCATTTCATAAGAATTTTCTTCCATAAGAACTTTTTTCCCTTATCTTTTTTTCTTGAGCAAGAAAAAAAAAGTTATTATATAAAACTTTTCAATTATCTAAACTTGATCAGTTTCGTCTGGGTGCTTCGTGTGAAGGTTAACCCGTGCAGGTAAAAACATAACCCTACAATTTTTACTACTAATAATGTATCAAACATATCATCATAAAACATAACCCCACCCCCGTAACCTCGCTCCTCTAAGATGAGGGACCACTTATTCTAACGTATTTAACTACACATTCTCCAACACGATCGTTGGTCGCTAGTGTTGAGTTACCATAATTAAGCTTAAAACTTATGGTGCAATTACCAATTCCTTATCTAATACGATCGGTGGCCGAGAGCGTTGAGTCGCCAACATCAAGAAACGACAAAGTCAACAGCCCATGCACAGTGGTCCCACCGTAGGTTATAGCCCGAATATCTTCATGATTGAATTAAGACGTCAAACTTCGTTCAGTAAGTCACTAATAGACATACTAAATGCAGGTGTAAAAGAAATCCCGATACCTGCATAAAGTCATTTATTTTTTGACATCTAAAGTGAACATTTTGTTAATGCTCCCTA
>JAFFZR010028594.1:0-11689 GCA_018397195.1 Lethrus apterus | reverse complement strand
CTTAGTACTGAATTGTCATGTTACTAAGTATTATAGGAATTACATATAAAGGTTTTCTAAAATAAATTTCACCTAATTTTGTTTGGCTCCATGTAAGCCTACTTGATTAAAATGTAAAAACAATTAATTTTACTGGTATTTTTTATTCAATCATGCGTTATCTTACATCGTTGAAATGAGAATAAAAAATTCTATTCAGTAACCTACAAATCCAATATGGCGCCCATTTAACTTAAGGAAGTTGTTACGAGTACCACAAAAGCAGCCATCTTGAATTTTTGTTCGACACCAATTTTAAATTGTTCACATCGAATACAGTGACTTTCATATGAAAATTTTTTTTCGTATCTCTTATACTTACGAAGATATTTGACATAAAAGAAAATGACAGTTTTTTTAAAATAACTTCTGACGGGGTTTTCAAAGTTTTTCAAACAGCATATAAAACTGCAAAACATTGCCCATTTAACCAAATCTGCATCTTCAATGATAAGAAAGTTACCCACTCGATCTGGGACACACTGTATACATATATTGTTGAAAAGAGAGTTAAGCCACAGCGAACTATGAATTCCAAATAAAAAATTATATCTTTATGCCACAATTCGAAAAACTAATAACGGCACTGCCTTCTTATCAACAAAGTACCTGAAGAACGTGCACAGTATTTTCCTTAATTTTTCCAAATAAGCAAGATATGTATAGCCATAAAACGAAAACTGAAAAATCGATTTATTGTGCATAACTCGAAAACAAAAGACGATAGCCAAGTTTGGTTTTCACCATTGAATTTTTCTCCAAAAAAGCGATCGAGGATGGCAGGGTAACTTTTCTCTATCTCTCATGGTTATCGAAAACATTGATCAATTATCTACTCTCGCAGCTCCTCTATCAACATGGAAAAAACTAAAAACATAGTTCGAGCTATTAAAGAAAACTCCCCATGTTACTGACTGTGTACGATTTTTGACATTTCACTGTTGTTTTACTTGACATTTTAAAAAATAGACAATTAAATTACAGTAAAATACAAATTCACGGGTATATTTCTATCGTACACGTCAATTTCTGGAGAAAGGAAATAAATATGGATTAAGTGCAATACAATTTTGACTAACTCAAAAAAAAAAAAAAAATTGCGACGTCACCTTCAATCTTTTTGGATCTCTCTGTACGATTTGTTGGATATGAAAGTTAAACAATGTTTGACATCGTAGCTGGTGTATAAACACGTGTAGTTCAATTCCGTTACCATTTTATGCGATTTTCGACTTAAATGCCATACCAAATGGTAAAAATTAAAAGTTTCCACAAAAACTTCTAATACGATTTTGCTGTACGAGAGCGAATATTTCAACATTTCAAAATTTACCAACCGGTATACGCAGTTCATCCTCATTAAGTAGTTCATAAATGTTCCTTGAAAATGTTCAGTGAAAATATTAAAATATGTATATATTGGCGGTCATCACCCATTATCCTAGCATTTCGAATTACTTATTGTTTCTCAAATTTCATGAATTTTGTGTTTATGAGTTTTCTTCATTGGAAAGGTTTTTTTAGAATTTTTATAAATTTATGTATTGTTTCTACTTATTGTAAAGAATTTGAATGTTGAATTTGAATCAACATTGTTGATGTTTTGCTTTATGGATTTAAAATGTCTAATGTGATGTTTTCTAAATGAAATTTGTGAGACATTAGCGTTTTTTTTTTTAATACATATTTAGAAACATATTGCCAAAAGAATTGTGTAATTCCTTAAAACCTTTTTCGAAATAGAACGAGATGAGGAAGGAACCTTGCCGGATAATGCAATATAAAGAATATATAACAAATTGTTAATTTCCGTTTTTCTTTCGCATTTCAACAAAGGACCTTAAACGATTAATTCTTTCATTCGTTCTAGAACGATTTTAGAACGGTTCAAATCGGAGAGAAGAAAAATAAGTAAAATGTAATGCAACTGAAACTAGAATGTGTAGTATAATTGAGATTAAAATAAATTACAATATTCTATAATATCTTACAAATTTCAGAATACTTCATACGAAGTTCTTTATTAAATGTTCTGAAAGAAGAATTTTTTTGTGTTTCGCAAGGCCGTATTTCTTAAGCCACTTCAATATCTATACCGGGTGTCCCAGCTAAGATGGAAACTTCAATTGCTCCGTTATTAAGAGTAATTCAGTTCTGAAGCTTTGTATGCATTGATAATTCAAATTTCTCTATCAACTAAAAATATGTACAAAAATAAACACCAGTTTGTTAAACACATACTTGATCTTAGTGGTACTGTTTAGGAGTTATTCGACTTTTTTTGAAAAAAATTACTCTTGCAGTGTTTTCGTAAATTCGAAGTATCTCTGGAACTAATGTGCGAAGAGAGCTACGGTTTTCACCATTCGATTTATTAAGATGCATTTTATTCCTCATTAGAAATTGAAACAATTCGGTTCATTCAAACGTGAAATAAGAAGTTGGAAGTTCAGAATTGTCAATCATGGCTAACGTGATTTTTTAAATGCAACACTATATTAATTGTGGTTTCATCGCATAGAAAATCATTCCTTTTTACCTTTATTACATGTTGGCATCTACAAGTAGTAGTTTTGTAGTTATTTCCGTTCTTTTCTTTATACCATATTTATTGACGTCTAATAATTTCGCCAGTAACTTGTTTTCATTAGATATAAAATTAAATACAACAATAGAACTAATGTTGTATGAACATTAGTTCATCAGCGTATGATTTAGAAATATTAATTTGGGTTACAAATTACATTATTTAGAAAATATTTTTGTCTCACATTCGTACCAGGCTAGTTCTGACTGGCAGTAACTTGTTCTGTTACTGGCATGTCTGAATTAACAATCAAAACAAAGCAAATTTACTAACAATTTGAATTTAATAATACAATCTTTAACACATTTATTTATTATTAGTCGTTATAACTATTAAACAGTGGTTTGGTTTTGTCTTAATTAGTGTTACGTTAAACCGTTTTTTAAATATGCCAGTCACAAACCTGGTACGAATGTGAGACAAAAATATTTTCTATATAATGAAATTTGTAACCCAATTTAATATTTCTAAATCATACGCTGAATGTATGAACATTAGTTCTATTGTTGTATTTAATTTTTTATCTAATGAAAACAAGTTACTGGCGAAATTATTAGTGTATTGAGGATTTAGACGTCAAGAAATATGGTATAAAGAAAAGAACGGAAATAACTACAAAACTACTACTTGTAGATGCCAACACGTATTAATAAAGGTGAAAGGGAATGAGATTTTCTATCCGATGAAACCACAATTAATATAGTGTTGCATTTAAAAAAATCACGTTAGCCATGATTTAAAATTCTGAACTTCTAACGTTCTTATTTCACGTTTCAATGAACTGTTTCAATTTGTAATGAGGAATAAAATGCATCTTAATAAATCGAATCGCAGCTCTCTTCGCGCATTAATAAATAAATAAATAAATAAAAAATAAGGTGTTGCATTTAAAATAAGAAAGTTTGTTTAACCGGAAGTCGGCCATCTTTGTACATATTTTTAGTTGATAAAGAAATTTGAATTATCAATGCATACAAAGTTTCAGAACTGAGTTACTCTTAATAACGGAGGAATTGAAGTTTACATCTTAGCTGGGACACCCGGTATATTGTGTATACATTTCAAATTTATAAACAACTGGTTATCACAGAGATTGAGGCTAATGCATAAAGAGTAAAAAACAATTGTTTTTTTTTTTTATAATTTAGTAGTGATTTGCAGTGAGTTATACTATGAATAAAAATCTTATCGATTGCTTTTGCTAAAACCAATTGAATACACATTAGTCCAGCCAAGTAGAAATATAGCACCGTTTATCGAGAACAAAAAGAACGTCGTGTGCGTCGACGTTAGGCGAGATAGAAGAAGACAGCATATACATACATAATTTTAATCTAAACCCACTTTGATACACCGACTCGGGATCATCGGTATTGTGTGTGCTCTGAGAACAATGGTTATCATAATTAGGTAATAGTTGTGGAGAAATGTAAAAACCGGACAGTAAGAAGTGACAACGCCCATCTAAGAGTTAGGGAAGTCAACAGTCATAACCATCATAAGCTACGTAGAGCTAACGTAATTTACCAAACAAGGAAATTAAATAAGTAACTAACGCTAAAAGTGCTAAAAGTTTTTATGACGGTTACTTTTTGTGGAAGAACAGATAAGTGGCAAAGCGGTCGTCGTTTACTCCACTACGATGACAGAAGAGATTTACTGGCGGGATAAGGATATCGGAATAAGATAAAAAGAACGAAGGTCATCGATTTAAAAATGCAGAGGGAAGAAATAAGGAACATAATAAACTATCTATCTATCTATCTATCTATCAGGGACACGACGCGCGGAGAGATCAGAGAAGTAATGGAAGTAATAAGAGAGTTGATGGAAGAAGTGAGGGAGCTCAGAAAGGTTCAAACAAGCCTGAGAGATGAGATAAAAGAACAACTGAATGGAGGGCCAAGATGAAAATACAAGACAAGGAGGTGGTAACAAGGTGGAAGATAGGGAAAGACTGTCAGAGGTGGAAGATAATATGGAGCAATGTGAGAGAAGGGAAAAGATGAACCGAATTGTAATTAGGGGCCTGGGGCTGCAAGAAAGTAAGGAAAAAGAAGGTAAAAAAATACAAGTAGAGGATGTAAGTAAGCACTTAATGACTGGTACTGAAAGAAATAATAAAAATAATTTGCAAAATGTTAGAGATTTCTTGCGGGAAAGGGACGATATGTTCTGTGCATTTTACATCAAATGATTATGAAAGAGACCTTCACAACAAATTATTAGGTGGATGAAATTAAATATTTTACGGAAGGGTCATCTTGTGCTATTGTAGGATTACCTCCCTTTTCCAAAACTTTTGAAGAAAACGGCGGTCCCTACTTTGAATTTACCGGCAAATCTAATAAATATTCAACCCAAACGCACTTCTAGACATCAGAGGTTTCAGTAAAGAAAGAGAAAAGAAGTAGATATTATTTATTTTAAATCCTTATAAACCAAGCGACCAGAGTGATTCTCAACCTTCCACTTCTCAAGTTATTAATGAAGCTTTAATTGAGTCTCCTTAAGAAGATTTGACTTATTCTGCGTCTTCTGAAGAGAAGTATAATGAATTATTATATAAGTACAACGCAAGACAAACAATATTTTAAGGCGTAATAGTAGTAAGAGAATAAAACTGCTGAATGATCAGTTACATTACTACAAAATCAAAACGTCAAAACGCAACAAAAAAAAAACAGGCGCACATAATCTACTCAAAAGTGTTAACGGATAACCAAATCGCAATTCTCGCAAACGAGAAGAAGAGAGTTAACAAGAAATTGTAGTAGCGTTCACTTTGCGCTATTGCAGTAAAGTGACTACTTGTACTTACGGAATAAATTACATTATCCTTTACCTGGACTGTCTACTCTAAGAAGATGGGCTTCAAGAATAAACCTTAGTCAAGGTGTGCTAAAAGACATTTTAACTCCATTAAATTTGGCTAGTGAAAAATTAAATAATTTTGAAAATACAGTGGTGCTTCAGTTCGACGAAATGAAAATAAAATCAGTGCTAAAGTATGACGTAACTGAAGATGAAATAGTAGGAACACATAATCAAATGCAAGTGGGCATGACTCGAGGTATGTTTTCTAATTGGAAACAACCAATTTTTATTGCATTTGATCAAAAACTGACAAAAGATGTGATAATGAATATAATAACGAAATTACATAACATTTCCTATAATGTCGTAGCGTATGTTAGTGACTGTGGAGGAAGCATTGTTGGATTGTGGGGAGAACTGGAAGTTACTGAAAACCAAACATGTTTTGAACATCCAATAAGAGGCAACAATATTTACATGTTCGCAGATGCTCCTCATCTTTTAAAGTTGATTCGCAATTGGTTATTAGACAAAGGCTTCCAGTTAGAGGACAAAGTAATCAATAAAAAACCTTTGGAAGATTTAGTCAATTTTACTAACATTGAAGTCAACGCCTGCCAAAAATTTCTCAAAAGCATATTGACTGCGAGAAAACTAAAAGACAGAATGTGAGAATGGCGGCCCAACTTTTATCTGGTACGGTTGGAACTGCACTTAGATATAAACCTGGAAGCGATAAGCAACTGGCAGAATATGTGTGTAATTTCATTTGTGACGTGAATAAATGGTTTGACATATTCAACGAAAAGTGCCTATGGTGTTAATTTAAGCGAACAAGAAGCACATCTGGACGAAATGTGCTTCTTGCTCGCTGAGTTAGAACCGACTTAGGCAGGGGTTGTTTCTGCAATATCGCGGGGATTAAAAATGGGTAAAGAAGGAAGAAGAGTAAAGGCAAGAACGGGTTTAATAGAAACTTGGGTAGAAAATAAAAGCTGGCAGAAAATAAAAGAAACGTTGCCAAGAAGTTTTAACTCGGAGTGTCAAGCAGCCACGAGCGACAATAAGTGAAGAGCGCAAGGGGACATAATATCAGGAGTTAAAAAGTGTAAAGAAGGTGAACAAGTGAATATGGGAATATGGTGAATTCAAATGGGAATCATTGGGATAAGGGAAAAGTTATGGAAGTTATAGTGTACAGTAACAAGGAAATGAAGAGGAAACAGAGGACATTGGCAGAAGGATGGATAGGCTCAGTAACTGTAGCAGGGGATCTGAATGCAAGAAGAGGAAGAACGGGACAGCTAAAGGGGTGGAGAGGAAGATAATAGAGAACAGGTTGAAAATCTAAAGATGAAACAGTCAATGCAGAAGGGAAGATTCTTTTACAGTGGGTGAAGGAAGGAGAATGGGAGATAGCGAATGGACGACTGATGGAGATGAGGAAGGGGAATCCATGTGTGTGGTACCCCAAGGGCAATCGATAATTGACTATATAATATTGAACGAGGACGCTAGTAAAGAGGTGACGGAATTTAAAGTGGGAGAAAGGACAGAGACGGACCACTTGCCATTGGAGATAACGGTTAAAAAAAGGTCGAAAATAGTGAAGGAGATGAGAAGGGCAAGAAACGTATGGAATGAGGAAACGGTATGGAGGTATAAAGAAAACTTTGAAAAGGGGTATTGGCATATGATGGAGAGATTATAAAAGAGAGACAGAAACTATGAAAAAGGCTGTCCAGACTAGAGAGACAAGGGTGGGAAGGGAAGAGAGGACATAGTTTGATGGAAAATGTATCGGGGAGAAGAAGAAAGATAAGGAAACAATACAGAGAGGGAAAAGAAGAGAATTAGAGAGAAGAAAAGAATGTTCAAAGAAAGAAAACAGAGGAAGTAAAGGCTTTGAGGAATGAAACAGAGATATGGTAGTATATAAAAAGGAAGAAGGGTAAAAGAGACGGAGAGGAAAGCCGAGATGAAAGATTGGAAGAGGCATTTCGAGAATCTGTTAATGGGGATTGTAGTAAACGAGCCGAAGGTAGCAGTAAGATACGAGGAGATGAATGCAAGCCAGGTGGTGGAAAAGGAAGTAAGTTGGAAAAAACTGAGTTTATAATAGGAAAAATGAAGGAAGGAAAAGCAACAGAAGAAGATGGGATAGATAGTTGCGGGTAGATACAGGCGTCGGAAGGATGCAGGAAGTTGGAGGAACCAGATGGGTGGAAGGGGATAATAATACCGATATAGAAGAAAATAGAGAAAAAGGGCACAGAGAACTACAGAGGATAAAGGGGATAGCTAGGAGATTCGATAAGTTTTTGGAAAGAAGGAGGCTGAAATTAAACGCTGGAGCACGTAGTACTGAACGAGACACAGCAGGAGAGGTTAGTAGTGGAAACGGGTATGAGGGTGGCAAACTATGAAATGGAAGTGATAAAAGATACAAAGATCAATGCACGTATGGGAGGGTACCAGAGTATTTGGAGGGTAGATGTGGCGCAGAAAAAAGGACATTGGCAAGGTGTAGGTGTGGGAATGAGGAGATGGCAAATAAATATTGGTTTCAAATCCAATATTTATTTGTTAGAGGAAGGAGGTGGAGGTCTGTCATGACCGAAACCGGAGAACTAGTAGAAGTACTGTGGAAGATTAATCATATTTTAAACAAGTTGGTATTAATGGTTTGTACCTGTCATGCTGTAGATTTTATAGGATCAAAATTTGTAATATTTCAATTATCTAGCTATCTATAGTTCGTTCGTAAATTCGAAGGAGTAAATACATAAGCTAGAATTACACTGGAACAATTTTTGAACTTACCGTTAGTTGGCCAACACTGATCGTATTATTTAGACGTCAATAATTCTAAACTACAGTACTTGTCCCCGGATTTGAATACATTCAATTAATATAAATACATTAATTAATTCACATTGTTGCACTCACTTCTATAAAGAACTATTTTTTATATTGTCAATAAACAATAAATGACTTTTAAAATACTTTAATATCGACACCTGTCAGCTGTCACACATGTAAACATTAAATAGTGGATATCTGGTTGCGAATACTGTGTAAACGTGTCTCGCAAGTAGCCAATCTGAGGGCGAATTTTTTAAGTGACAATTTTAATTTATTCCTTCGAAATTACGAACATAGAGCTATACTATGTTCGTAATTATATGATCACTATAGTAACTTAAATACATACCTAATTAGAAACAGTAATTCATTTACAAATAATGTAGACATAAGTAATTAATTGGAACTCACCTTCAATAACTCCCTAAAATAAGGGCTGCAAGCTGATAGAACAACTCGATGTGCCTTTAGACTTTTACCATCACAAGCCAGTGTTACATCTACAAAATCCTCATCATCCCGGAGATTCTCGAAAGCTGAAGTAATACTGCTTTGGTAATTGTTCCAACGCAGACAAAAATGTTGTGTATCTACCATCGTAATAATTATTCACCTACAATTTATATATAATATTAGATTATTCATTGAGAAAAATTTAATTATTTATTGTTTAGCAATGTGTGGAATTTTATTAATATGTAATTATAGAATTACTTTCTATGAAATATAAACAGTAAAAAAATGATTAATATATACATTTTGTAATAAATTGTAATTTAAGTAAGTGAAAAAGTAAGGTTAGGTCAAAATTAATTAATTTAGTAATTTTTAAACAAATAAAGTGAATTATATGTGTTTTATGGAAAACAACTTACATAAATTATAATAGCACACATTATATGTGATAAACCCTGCGAGATTAATTGTTTATTACGTTTTACGCCTTACAGATAAAAGTTACTATTTATAATAAGATGTAAATAAACGGAAAATTGCGAGAAAATATACCAAATAACTAATAGAGGGAGGTGCGAAATAGTTATCTGTAGATATGGGTTTGTATCCATGCTAAATCATTAAAATATATTCTTTAAAAACTCATTGGCTATTTGTACGTAGGTAGGGGAAATATGCGAAAATGGCTGGAGAAAAAAATACAAAGGAAAGGGAAAACGACGTCCGGGAAGCGTCGGTGAGCTTAACGACGTCTGGTTTAGCCACCTCATCATTTAACCGATCGAATTATTATATTAAATTATAGAATAGGCAGTGGATGAAACGAAAGCATGCGGAAATTTGGAAACAAACGCACATGGTGTGATTTTTTATAATTTTTTAAAATTGTTTTTTGTTGTTTTATGTTTAATGAATTTGTTGAACAAGCAGGCGTCATTTTACCTGAGAATATGAGACGCTCTCATTTATAAATGCGTTTATTGTTTATCCTCGCTAAATCCATATTTAGTTCCTCGCATGCACTAACGATGCATTTTTTCCTGCAACGCAGCTGACGATGCGCCGCGATGCACAAGTTACACGCGTCGTCGTTCGAAGGCACACTTGACCGCCAAATACGAACCGGTC
This sequence comes from Lethrus apterus, assembly GCA_018397195.1. Classification (NCBI taxonomy): domain Eukaryota; kingdom Metazoa; phylum Arthropoda; class Insecta; order Coleoptera; family Geotrupidae; genus Lethrus; species Lethrus apterus. The sequence goes on along the minus strand of JAFFZR010028594.1, from coordinate 1,797 downwards.
GACTCCCGGGATATTCAAAATCACGCACTGCACCAACACAGCGTCAGATCATCGCAACGACTGAACGAATATTAAAAATTCAAACGCGCAAAAAATGACGGCCCGCTTATTCTTTATTGGGACATGGCTATGAGACATCTGCCGTAATAAGCCAACACTAAAAAATAGTGCGTACCGCCCTCCCCCTACGCTACGAATGAAAATGCGCAGAATAAAGAGTACAGGTCCGCAATTAAAAATGTCAAAATAAAAAAATCGAATTTTATGTTTTCCCGATAATTACCTTTCAGCCTTTTTTTTTATTCGACATGCGTATCGAACACTCTCAAACGATTTTTTTGTGTTTCGCGTAGGAGTAATTTTATATTATTGCGATAAAGGAAAGATCAAAATTGCATATTCCTAAGCTAATGAGCTAACCCCTCGCCTTCCCCACCCGACGAATTTACCCCAAAAAATCATTACGTTCTTCTGAGGTTATAGCGTTGCGCATGAACATTTTAATTCTCATAGAATAAATACAGAGAGTTGTGTGAATCTATTTTTCTCGTTTCGTTTCGCCGGGCCATATTTTATCGATTTTATAATCAATACCGCAATAAAACCTGCAATGTTTTCATCTTTATTTCCAGCTTCCCTCCACTAATATACAGCGCAGCTATATTTACATTTATGTACAATTTTTCTGCTATAAATATGTTTTTGAAAATTGAAATTTTAAACGTAATAATAATTAGTTTTCAAAATTGCTTAATTAAAAATAGATGTTGATTTATTTATGGAAGATTTACAAAACATAGTAATTAAAATGTTTATGTGAAATAAAAATTGAAATTTTGTTTGAATCTCAGACCATACTAAATAAATTTTAAATTAATAATGTTTGGTTTTATTATTAATTATTATTAATTGTAGGTTGTAATTGCTTGAAATTATACTTATCTTTTATACGTGAGCAAGCAATCAGTAAGACAGTGAAATGTAATAACAATATATTTATTACGACACTATTTGTGTGTCGTAATAAATATATTTAAATATAGATTCTTGCGGACAAATTCTGTTTTCCATGGTTCTCGGGTAATGAACCGCGTTGTTGAAATTTACATAAAAAGTTCGTTTCGACGTTTCGGCAAACAGTTCTCCCAGATCACCAGATGAAACTTTGCCGAAACGTAGAAACGAACAACGCGGTTTTTCTTGTGTGTCATAATAAATATATTTTTATTACATTTTGCGTTTTTTACTGGTTGCTTGCGAATAAAAGCTATGCAAAATTAAGTATTATTTATAAATGTGTTGATTTTTATATACAGGCTTAACGTAAAGGTTGGAACATATTCGATAAAATCTTCATTGGGCAAGTAAGAAAAAAATGCTCGGACAGGTCGATTTTCTTTATCAATTGTCCATTTTTTTGTATACGTATATTTTGTATTGCGTCATCTATGTTCGAGTTATGACGTCATCACTTGTTTTTTTAAATTACAACACCCTCTTTTGATAGTACCATTTGAAAGAGTACATTTTTCTGCGTATATACGCCAATTTTTATGGTATGTTGCATAAGAATTTTTCGAGATGTTTATTATTATTAATGTTTAATATCCCATTGTTGCATTATTTTCGTTCCGACACTGATCGTAGCTCCTTTTTTCATATGTACCTATTATGCTTAGCAACGTTTAGTGAACAAAACAAAACGTCACTGTCAAATGTATGTCACTGTCACTGTCAAATTTTTCCACGAAATTTTATTTCATTAAATTGCAATGAATACCAAAGCTCTTTTTCTCG
>JAFFZR010028593.1:0-11693 GCA_018397195.1 Lethrus apterus | reverse complement strand
TTCTTAGTAAAAGTTTGCCGTATCATGGATTAGTTGGATTAATTTGTTCATTTCATTCATCATTCTATTAAAATTGTAAGGCCGTTTTCCTTGGTTTTTTTCTTATGCAACCTATTTAAAATTATATACCGTTGAAAACAGAATTAAAAATCATAACGAAATAACAAATAAAAAATATAGGTTGCCATTTAAAAAAAATGGCGATGACGTCATAACAAATAAATGATAGTGTTTAATAAAGAATTTTTTTCTCCAAGTTGTAGCTAAGACTGTCCCATTTAATAATATATATAGTTTGTTGTTGATTAAATCACAATTGAAGTCGCTATAGTCTCGGGCCCGTTTTGTAGAACGGTCTGTATAGTGTGTTAATTCTGTATCAACGTCAGTTCGGAGTGTTTTAAAGCGATGTCAATTGTGTGTTGCGAATTACAGACGTCAATTTGAATATTCAATATAAATCTGATCTTGAATAGTATGAATTTTTGAAAAATCTCTCTGAAAATTAAAAATTGGCCATACATATTATATATTGTTGAAAAAGAAAAATTATCTTTTTATTTAAGCCACAGCCAACTATTAGTTCCATATAAAAAATTACAACTATGTCGCAATTTGGAGAACTTTTCCAAAAAACTAACAACGCCACTGCATTCTCATCAAAAAAGTGCCTAAAAAATGTGGACATTATTTTCCTTTATTTTTCCAACTAAGCAAGATATGGCCATAAAACGAAAACTGAAAAAATCGAATTTTTGCGCATAACTCGAAAACAAAAGACGATAGCTAACTTTGGTTTTCACCATTGAAATTTTTTCTAAAAAAGCGATCGAGGTTGGTACGGTATTTTTTTTTGTATCTCTTATGGTTATCGAAATTCCCTTTTAAAACATCGAAATTTGACCACCTGTACATACAATAAATGCGCTGTTTCAATATATTTCTAAACTATGGTCAATTATATAAAAACAACATATTTTCCTGCTTTATCAATGTTTTAATTACAACAATACTAACAAGATATGATGATATCTTGTTCTACTAAACAAAGCAGTTACAGAGCTTGAAAAATTGAATCAAAACATAATGTTTTGTACAAATCTGAAGACGGTTCCCAGTGAGCAAACGTACGTTGAGAAAACGTATAATGAAACCCATAAAGATACGTTGAATCAATATAATAATCTTGCAAATAAACATAAATAAATAGCCACAGTATACCATATTGTATAATTATTGAAAATTGATATGTTTGCAATTAGTAATTCGAATGAGAACAACCCAACAAACAGACTACATCGCAAAAGAAAAAATCAACGAATTTTAATGTTGTGATACCCAACGAAATATTGTAAGTGAAGATGCACTTAGCATTACCTGGAATTTTCATGTCGCACCATCAAAAACAAGTGCCTCGTATCACATATTTAAATCTTTGCTTACGGCAAGTTGTTTTAAGAAGGAACCTTGTTTACAAAGAAATAAAAATAAATAATAAATTTTCAAGAAAAATCAAATCGAAATCTATAGGCGAATAAACTATTACTACCTAAATATTATCAAATTTAAATAATTTATTTTCAGGACAATATATCTCCTCCAAAGAATTACATCATTTGAAAAATAAGAATACAGAAAAACAACCTATGAAATTATTAAAAACTAAAATCGACCATAACATATTGCTGCATAAAATTTAATCTTATGGTATTAAGACCATATGACTGGACTTGCTTAAATCTTACTTCATGAGCATCCTGTAATTGTACATACTAGAAAGGCAGCTTGAAGCACACACTAAGTATAAGAGGTTTAACGGATGAGTGCTTCAAGTATCAATATTAGGACCCCTATGTTTTGTTTACATACTTGTATATTTATCGTATTGTCTTATTCTAAATACTAATGATTCAACAATGAAAATGATTGGGAAAAAATGATGAATACTTTTAAGCAGTCATGGGTGTGTAGAAAATGTTTTATAAAAATGTTCTCTCATTAAATATAGAAATAATGGAAATATATGATGTGGTTTTGTTGTATGGACATCATGTAGGGAAGTGTGATGGCAACAGAGAGAGAAAACGTTTGTTAATTTTTCGCTGCGACTCGTATGTATCCCGTCATTATTACTTACGCTCCGTTAGCTTAGTGTAACTTTGACGTATTTGTTTGATTGTGACAGTTTGTAACAGTTTCAATTGTATAGCATCGAAGCTACCTCCCTGAGTTTATTATGACCTCAGCATAGTTAACTCTTTATCATCAATAGAAGTAACTTCAAGAGAAAAATAATATAGAAATTAATACAAAATTAGTAAGAGAGACGAAATAAAAAATCTCATCAAATATATCTCACTGCAAAATTTGTTTAGTTTTTTATACTTTTATATGACGATATAATTCGAATATTTAAACAAATTCATAGATTTCTATCTGTATGGTTCGTTATTATTATTAATAAATGTAATATAGAATGCATCTTATTTTGTTTCAACTCATTATGGATTAATTAAATATATTTCGAGTATTAAAATTGGTAAATATATTTTGGATACATTTTTAATATAAAAACTTAAATCATAATATTTGAAAAAACGACTGGATGAAACTGGAGTATATTTTAGGATAAACTGCCTGTCTGAAGTTTCCATAAAATCAATATCCGAAGCCCGAGTCAATGTATCCGGGCTAATAAAATTAGCCCCACTACCCCCAACTTCATTATGTTTGCAAATTTTAAAAACAAGGGATTAAATTTGTAATAGCTATATTATTTCGTGCTGTTGGCTAAAATTTAAACATTTTGTAACAGTGACTAATGTTATTTTAATCTTTAAAAGTAGATGGTGACATTTCAACAAATACATTTTACAAATACCTGTTTGCAATATTTGGAAATTATATTAACAGTAATCATTTGAAAAATGTATTAGGTAGATACAATTACTAAAAAAATAAAAGTATTTCTAATACGCATATTTTACCAACAAAGAATCATAGAACTGAAAAAAGAAATCAAATAGAATGAACCTTCATCTACAAATATATTTTATAAAACTAACTTCATGAACACTAATTACTCATGGTACCATTGCACGGTACGGTTTGTTTTCTGTCCACTGTACTGTAATTTTTCTCACCAACATTCCACGAGGGGAAATCACACCAAAGAATAATTGCCAGGACACTCGATCATTTGCTTTTTGCTTTAGGTAAAGGTCTAGCGAGTTTTCGACCACGCGCATGTAAATGGCGCTAATTTTAAAAATTATGAATGTAGTTAGATCCAATTCTATTTGTGATAGTAAGCAATACTTTCTAGAAAAGTATTTATAATATTTTCTGGTTTAAATGGAAATACATAAAAAAATATAAATATGAATAGTGTAAAAGTCGATTTATATGTGTATATTAAATACTACATACTTAAAACTAAGAATTTTAAAACTAAACCTAAACAAGAAGACATCTCGTCCTTGATTTGTCAATTTTCTGCTCCTTTTTAAATATTTCTTCATCACATTATTAAAATTGCATTAAAATTTGCTGTATAGCTCTGCAAGATAAAATTAGATTAAATGTCAAAATCTTGATTTTCAATGTTTAAAAAAATACTTTTTTGTACCGCTTCAACTGAGTGATAAACATTTTATTTAATTTACAAGTGTTGTAAAATTTTTAATTTACAAATGTCTTTCGTTGATGTTTTAAATTCTTCATTTATGAATTTCAATGTGTAATATATTCTTACCATAGTGAACAATGAAATTAAATAACTTCAAGGAAAATTTTCAAATCAGTGTGAAAAAGGAACGTCCATCAATTACTGTTTAATACTTTTCCCAACATCTTTTATGGAATAACTTGGGAAAAATTCATAATTTTTATTCCAAACCGTTTAAATATTCGTAGAAATTCATATGTGGTGGCATTTGCAAATTTTCAAATGTTTCATTAGACATATTTGTATAAGCCCTAAAATGTGAATAAATATTAGATGCATAATGTTCTTTAGTGTCATAATTTTTGCACTTAAAGGTTGATGTAACCCGAATGTAACTAAATCCAGTGTCCCTTTAGGAAATTGACGTGTTCGAGCATTTTTTTGTAAATTTATTAAAAAACAAACTGTACTGTTATCGGTGGCCAGCCCAGTATTCTTTGAAATAATTCAAGAGAATTCAATGTTTGAAGTCATGTGAACCCAAATATACTAGGTATTTGATTACATTATATAGTAACATAAAACCTCATAATAATTTAAACTTTTAAGTACTATTCGCTTATAATAACAATATTATTGTTAGCATAATAGATATAATTTCTAATTGTTAGTGTAAAATTCTTGGTTGATTATAATACTTTAATTTGGTTGCACGTTCAAAAAAAAAAAAAGATAATTTCTAATGTAGAATAATGTAAATATTTTTGCAGTATCCAGCAGATATGAAACAAGAAGGTCAAAATGGCATCATCCAGGAGGAGGACAGTTGTGTCATTACTGACATATCTTTTGAAAATAAAGAAGAGGAAGCAATGGTTAGCTTTTATATTAACTCATGAAACTAAATTGCTAAATGGGATATTAAATTAAAATAAATATTTCATTAATAACTGGGAAACTTTCGTTTGTTAAATATGTTACATACGTTTGGATCTCCGTATACATAGTTTAATTAATTACCGCAATTTGTATAGCGATAGTTGTAAGCCCTTTCACACTAGCCATTTATGGATAATATTTTTGTATTATAATGCGAAGTATAAAGTACATAAATTGATTGAAAAATTATAAATCATACAAGCATATTCACGCAGTGCATATAATAGTGTTTGGCGTTGCCTCTTGTACATGATGTTCTATTCATGTAAAATATATTCAAGGACCTACGGATTTCGGCTGTAATATCAGCTTCTAACTTCTTTATTTCAAAAACAAGTAAAATTTTTTGCCGGATTTTTGACACTACACGAAATTTGCTTCGGCTTTTTGAGAAATTTCGAAATTTCGGTTTACGCAGGTTTTTCTTGAAATTCCCTTAGGATGGTGATTAATTGCAGCAATTAATATCCATATTACACTATTCTAGAAACACAGCAGTAAATCATGTGAGAGAACACTGGAGAAGAGGCTAACAACATATATAGAAACAACAATAGAAGAATTCAGGATGGGAAGAAGAGTACATGACCACACTTTCACAATAAAGGAAATAATTAAATTGAGCAGCATACTTTACATTTATAGATATGAAAAATGCTTTTGATCGAGTATGAAGAGTACTCGTACTGGACATTATGAGAAAAAAAAAATAAATCAAAAACTATTCTAAAGTTTATAAAGTTTATAAAGTATGAAAATATTTCTAAACGAGAGAGGGATTGGGAGAGGGAGGGATGTTAATTAACCATATTCATGGATGGAAGTCGGATGGAAAGAAACTAAAGGAGGATACACAAAACTACAAGCAGTGGAAATCACCAAAGGTGCTTTTACGGTCTATATTTTCGTCATGGCGGCGAGGAAAACGGACTACAGAACAACTTAAATATTTAGTATGAAAATTTTACGAAAAGGACACAAAAATCAATACAAAAAAGACGAAAATAATGATGATAGCTTAAGAACAAGAAACAGTAAATATACAAATAGGAGGATAGAAGATCGAACATATTTTAAATAGCTAAAAACAGAAACAATGGAAGACAAGTCAACGATATTAATGAAAGGATAGAGAAAACTGTTAAGGCATACCATACGATGAGACATAAATTGAAGTAAACAAAAATGGTCTTCAATTTTAACTTTTGGCAAATGAATCTTATAGCAAGAAGTAACGAGAATCGATAGAATAAGAAAAAAAGAAGTACCTGAAAACCTAGAAATTGTGTCGAAACAAAACAGCTAAGCTGGTATACAACGAACGGAAAAAACAAGCCTATCGCTAACGTTTTTAGAACTGGATTGCCGGAATTATTTGATTTCATCCACATTAATGGATTTGATATTATCTATACCATTCAAAATAAATTAGTGAACGTTTATGCATAATTAATGTAATACTTGTTTTAAGGAACACAGTCAAATAGGAACTATCCGACACCGGCAAGATTCCGAAGATTTCAAAAAGCGACTAAGAAAAGAATTGGTAAATAGAGACGGGCATAGGTTGGTACGATATGTTTTTCTTTGCATTTATTAATTGATAATCCATTTGTAGAGAATTAGTTAAAAGTACAAAGTTTCTAAGTTTAAGTTTTATACAACCTGAAATGGAAAAGGCATATCAACAACACAGAGAATCGTTTTCCAGTCTGACGTTACAAGTGTTTCTTGTTGTAAGATTAGCAATTGGGGTATCACAGTTTGTAGTGCTGCCCAGGTAATCAACAACTATTTATAAATATATTTTATAATCATTTTAAATATTGTAGGCGACTGGTAAATTTTGTGTCTTTTATCGTGGGTAACGTGATTCTCATGTTGATATCTACTATCTCTTTGGCAGATGTATTGCCTGTGGTAAGTGTACTTTGTAATTAAAACAAACGTGGCATCGTAAAAAATATGACTGATTCTGTCAGACAGAATTCTTAAAAAATATTACCATATTTTGAAAAAAATAAAGTGATTTTTTATCTGTTATGATGAAAACTGATACAATAAATGTTATTTTATCAATTCTTTATCATATATGCATGTGTAAAATACTTTCTGGTTATATCTTTTTATATGCAGAACTTGGTTTATAAATCTTTATTGTTGTATGTTGATAGCGTACAGTTTGGATCCGCGGCCTCAATCAATAAATTTTTCCTGCACTTTAATTCATAATCTCGCTGTTATTGCAACTAACATAAAAATAAAAGCTTCATTTGTATTTTGTGTGTTACATATTTACATTTCTTTAAATAGTCCTGTTTCAATTCACTCTTCACTTAGTTCTATTCTTCTAATTAATTTTACTAAAAAAAAGACCTTTATTGGCATTCTACAACACCTGACTATATACATAATCTATCCGCCTCGTTCTACTATCCTAGTCTCCGCTTGATTTTCTACAGCGCAACTTGACCGTCCCCTGCCTCAATGAGCCATCTTCGCCAATTCCTTCCCTGTTCCCTTTCTTCTCCCGGTCCCATCTCTCGTCCACACCTCACCAATGTTCCCACTCATCGGGACGTCGGCGTCGGGACGGTTCGGTAGCGTCGGCATATCGCGACGAAAATGTGGTATTTTTGACAGCGAAAGTGACAGATGTTCGAGGTATGCGGCAAATCGCACGGTTGCACCATGCATTCGCCGCTCCTTTCGTCGATCGCATACCGATGGTTGTGTACCCATACTATACTCAAAAAATGACACGATAGAAAAAATATAACATTCCATTTAAAATAACAAAGTTGGTATGCACTTCCGGTACAACCGGAAGTGATACGAGAGCGCCAATAATTTAGAATAAGAGATCAGTTAGTGTAGCTTATAATTCCAAGTTATTAGAGTTGATCTATTTCTGGAACACGGAAAAGTTTTAACGAACCACTTTCGTGAATGACCCTGTATACATTTCAAACTTATGTATTTTAAATTATCTGTATCAATATTGTGTTTTAAAAATCATCACATTAGATTATTAGTAAGAGTTAAGTAATATAATTTGTCAAAAATCAAATAACACTAACACGTGAAAAGTTTATTGTGAACATAATGATGTTATAATTAATTAAAAAAATTAATTTTCATCTACTCCATATATTTCCGTTTGTTCTCTTCGTTTCCTCTTTGTAGATATTTTCCACGCAAATTTCTTTTTCTGTTTATTTCTTTAGGTAGGTTTTTTCGTATATTCCTTGTAAATTCCTAGTTCCTATATTTATTACTTCATTATTTTTCTTGCTTTTTTTATCATATTTATCATATGCCTCTTTCTTGTCCTTTGCTTGGATCGTCGTCTGGTTGTTAGTGTGTGTTTTGCTAGTTTTTTTGTCTCTTGTAATTGCTCTAAGCCTTCGTCCCATTTCCAGCATACTCCATTTATTATCAGTTTTTTATATCCTATTTTTGTCTTGTTTCCTTTTCCTCTTTCCTCCTTTCCTATTTCTCTTATTGTTTTGTTGTATTCTTTATTCTTTTTTCTGAATCAATGAAGATCTTCTGTTGGAGACTTCTTCATTTAGGTACTTTTGTTCTTTAAAATGTCGATTTTGTCCGTAAGGCTTTGTATTTCTATCAAACACACATTCTCTCCTTTTTTTTGAGCACTTTTTATTTTAACATCCACTTGCAATCCTTTTGATAAAAAGTTTTCCAACGTTCCTTTCAGTACTTCATCTCTAAAATTATTGAGTTTAATTGCGGAGCGAAATTAATGAGGACGTTTTGCTGTGCCAATGTGTTATAAACAAAGAAAATTTACTTTCTAATCAGTTTTAAATAAACTTGTTTAGCTTGTTTAAATATCGGAAGTGCTGTTTCTGCTATTTCTCTTCTATCCTTTCCTTCGAGAACTCTATTAATTTGTTGTCTTTTTTAGTTCTACAAAAATTGTTCACAATTTTCCTCTGCTCCATATATTTCCGTTTGTACTGTTCGTTTCCTGTTTGTAGACAAATAACTTAACACAAAAAGGAATGATAATAAAGAGTATTTAAAGAAACGCTATTAGAGAATACGAAATTTATAGAAACAATTATTTAACAATACTTTTGACTATGACATCTACAGAAAATTAACGATTACACATATAGGGTTTTACGTAAGTAGCGACTTTTCAAGAGTCTTTGGGGTTGAAGAATTTGATGTGCCAAGCATGTGACATGTGATGTATCTAAAAATTCTTTTGTTGCAGCGTCATTCTCCATGTATAATAAAATGTCGATATTATAACGATTCAATGTGGATGAGACGGATATTATCATCTGCTTGCATAGTAATTTTGGCCACTGTGAATATTTTAGATACTGTAAGTTCATTATCGGAAAATATTAATTCTGTTAATGTGAATTTCGATAATAAATTACAGATGTCATGCACCCCATTACATCACACTTACGAAAATTGTTCTATGGCAGTTATGGACGACACTGACACAACATGTCTCTATCCGTCGTATTTCAGTTATTTCGCCGTTTTGATATTGGTGGCTGCTTCGCTTCCCGCTTCTTTGTCTTACATGTGCAAAGCATTTTTTATGGTACTTCTCGCCTTAGCCCATTGCAGCATCAACGTAATTGTATTGGGACTTGCTTTGGATTGTGAAGAGTCGAGAAAACATTGGTCCAGGTATACATGCGAATTTTATATTTTATCTATTAGATGATTAATTTATGAGAAGTTTCTGATATCATTTTGCTTTTGAACTTAAATTGCGTCCGGGTTGGTTCACATTTGAAATAATGTTTGAAAACTAAAATATTTTAAGTCTCACAAATATATTTATATATGTTTCAACTTAAAATCTCAAAAGTCATAAAGCGACGAGAAACCGATTAAAGTAATATATTTTTGGCTGTAATATTTTTTCAGGCTGCCACTAAATTCGCCTCTAAATTTAATGATCTACTTTCTGAGGCTTATAAGATGTGTACAGTTTTATGACGGAAGTATGTCAAGAAAACAGGAAATAATTGCGATAAGCCATCAAGATCGGGCGTCTTTTATGTTTGCGATGTGCATGGAAAACCATTCGTATTTAAATGTACCTATTATTTGCCAAATTAAAACGGAAATATCGATTATCTATCAGCGTCATTCGCACTTGACGTTTTCTTATGTTAAATTGTTCGAAATATTGGATTTCCTATGCATTATAAAAATTATATGATTATGTTCTTATAAGTAATGTATTTACTATGAACAATTAATTTTTTCTTACATCTTAAAGCATTTTACTTGTAACGTTTGCAAATTAATTTCAGTTTTATGTAATACTGCATGTACCTAAAGCAATTAGAATTCCACCTCTTACGCACGGGCGAGATAAATGGGCCATTTTTAAAATTGTTTTCAATTTATTTTGCCATTATTATTGTTATTATCACGTAAGTTTTTCGTACTTGGCCAAATTTGTTATCAAAATGAACTAAAATCGAGCTTGATGTGCGCAATTTCTGCCTCAATAAACATACAATGCATTAAATGATATCCACGATACTGATAAGTTATTACAGTACTCATTATAACAATTAAATTTAAATATCCGTAATAGATGATTTATTAAGTATTTATTGATGTCAATTTCTGGAGAAAATATATTCGTTTACTTTCACACAAGCACTTTTATGAACCCAATTTTTCAGCCACTGAAATACATTAATAAGGACCAGAAACAATCAACACAAGCATAAACGGTCAGCCAACTCTCCAAATTTTAAATACACCATCTACAAGCGAGTAGATTTTTATGGAATAAGTTAGATATTTTTAAAAATTGTACTTCTTATATGTTATTGCATTTTGCAACAATAATTTATAAAAAATAACGATATGGTAGTGCACCTTTTATTTAAAATAAATTTTTATTTTCGCAGTTAATTCCTTTCTTATAAATTTTGAAAATTCAACTACACAAAATTGTTACATTAATAAATAATTAGTAGACGCCGAATGCCACATACGCAGGATATAAAAGTATAAAATATAAAATATTTGGTGTCATTTGATATTTTCATATGATGACAATGTCTTTAAAGTAGGAAATAGTTCTCATCGGGGGTGGATGTATTTTACAATGGGAATTTTATTAGGTACCTTTCAAAAAAATAAAAATGTAGCTTATAAAAAAATAAATTGGATTTCATATTAAAATAAGTCTATATGCCTAGATGATGAGAAAATAGAAAATCGAAATTTTTGGATAAATGCAAATGCTATAAATTTTGTTAAAAAATTCCCAAAAGACCAGCAACCGCCAATAAGCCAAAAAGAATTTATAACGTTTTAGAATTTTACCAATTTTTGCAATTGAAAGCATAAACAGTCCATATAGGCCTCGAGCTGATTAAGTTTAGGCTTCTTCACGTACACTTAGAGAAAGTAGTATGTGGACAGACATTGACAAGTATTTTGATATATGCCTTACAATTACGCAACACTTATTACGGTAAATGAGTAGCTTCTGTGCAGGGTTGAGAATGGGTGAAAATTTTCTAAAGAATCTAAGCAACATATACAGTTATCAACTATAATGGGACGTAAAATATCATATTGACCAAAGGTGGGCAACCCCCGGGGGCCAGCTACGGCCCGCGAAAAGTTTTTATCCGGCCCGCGAGATCTTTAGAAGAAATTATAAATAAATATTTTTCGGTGTAATTCTTCTAGTTTAAATTGAATATAAACGCTCATAGCAACATGTAAGTAATGTAGTGTATTCCAACATACAACACCGGAACATTGTCAGCATTTTCCCTGAATATACACGAAGATCCAGGACAAGAAGGGCAGAAGGTAATTATTCGTTGCCGAGTTAATTACGTGGGTTCGAGCATCGCGCTACCCAACTTCAATTATTTTATTCAAGTTAAATTATATTTTAAACAATCGATTTTATTGTATTGTATTTAATCAATTGATATTATTATATTTTATTGTGAAATAAAACTTTTTAAAAAGAAGTTTCCGTTGAACAAACGATTTAATTTGTGTGTTCATAATTTAGTACTAACTTTAAAACTTTTTTTTATTTATT
>JAFFZR010028592.1:0-11695 GCA_018397195.1 Lethrus apterus | reverse complement strand
ATAAGGAAGTTCTAAACTTTGTTGTGGGACGATATTAGAGAATAAATACAATTTCCATGTTTTTCTTAGAAAAGTTTATTGAAATACCTACCTATATGAACAAAACAAAATGACTAGTCTAAGTAAACAAGCCGCAGACCCTTGAGGCCCTCAAGAACAACTGGGGTAATTGTAATCAATGATTACATTTACCCCAGTCTCGTGATTACATTTACCCCACATATAATTTTTGGTGGGGTCATTAAAAAAAAAATTTTTTTTTGTGCATCCATATCGAAATCTGACAGCGGAATCGGATTCCTCTTTGCAAATAGTCTAAGGAAGCAAAATATTACAGTCTTATTGAATTTTTTGTATTAGCAATATAAAACTAAAAATTACAATCATTACTCGCACAACAAAATGCAGGTGATCTACAAAGTAACTAACATTTTGAACTAGGACCTTAAAAAGGATTAAAAACATCATATATAGGCAAAAAAGGGATTTAATTTACAGATTTTATACAGAAAAAATTAAAAACAATAATAAAAAAATTTGAGCGGGCCTGATTACACTTTCCCCCTAATTACACTTACCCCACTTCATCCTATATAAAGTAATTCTTTAGTCATTATTTAAATAACATGGTACTGCAAGAAACCGGGCTGGAAAAACTTGCAATAGAGGCAGGAAAAAGGGTGATCAGGTACGAAAGGGAAATAAAAACGACTAGGAAAGAAGACTTACAATTAGTAGGAATAGTATTAGAGGAATGGAGATAAGATGAGCCACTGTCAAATTGGGAAAAAAGGAGAAAGGAACTAAGGCGGGAATATCATGGACGGAAGCCACTAGGAGGGCAGATGTGTGGATAAATGTAGAATGCGAGGTAGTGAAGAGATGGAAAGAAATAGAGTTTCAGGGGATGTTTGAAAAGGAAAGTCTAAACATAACAAAATGTATAAAGACATATACGTATACGGCAGGTAGGGGGAGTACCTAGAGGGAGGATATACGTGGAAAGAGGAAAGAATTATAGGTGTCGTTGCATGGAGAAAGCGAACAAATATTGGATGGGGAGGATTATAGGAAGTAGGAAGTGCAGATTGTGCGGTAGGGGGAAAGAAAAATAGGAAAGCTGGGTGGAAGAATGCGACGTGTTAGGATGGAAGATAGCATGGAGAATGAAAGGCAGGAGCGCAAGATGGAATGTAAGGGTGGGGAGGAGGGGTAAGGGTGCTACGGTCGAGACGTTGAGAAGTATACAACATAAACTAACCATTGTTTTCAGTGCTAACTGAATCTTCAGTTATCCAGTTAATACCTACTCCCAATCTTTAATTTACAATAGCGAAGTTATCTTTAGAGATAAATATGCCAAGCGGCATATCGCTGAACTCTACTTGAAAATACCTTTCAAACGGTATGCGATTTGACACCCCTTCCCATTAAAAAAAAAATCAAGTTGGCTATGCTGCTCCCGAACTTGTCAGTTAAAAAAGTAACAAAACTGTGGAAATAATAGAAGGCTTTGTAAACAGCATGCGTGTTAAATTTTATCGATTTAGCTTGAATAGTTTTGGAATAACAAGGCCCGTTCCATACATTTGGTACGCACTGTATTTATTAAACTTGTAATTAATTAGGATGATTGATTTATTTTACAAATTTGTTTGTTTCAGTCGCCATCCTTACATGTACAAATCTTATTACAATATAAATAAACAGAGTAATATGCAGTGGAAAAAAAGAAATAATTAATTAAATAAAATATCCAAAAAATATTGTTGGACGAATCTATATTTTTCTAATTATCCATCTAATTATCTTCACTATCTCGTAATAAAATACGTCGCTTTAAAAGAAGAAAAATGATTCCATAATTTTTTGTTTGCATTGTCTACCGAAAATTCATAAACTTTGAGAAACTTATAAACTTTAAACATGTTCATTTGTAATATGGTGCCTGATAATTTTTATTTGTTCGAATTGTTTGCATTACATCTCAAAACGGAGAAACATGCATATTCTCTATGAATATGATTTTTTTTACAAATTTCTCAACTCAATTTTTATACAGAAATCTGTTGTATGAATTATTTAAGTCTTAGAAAATAGAAAAATCATAAATATATTGTAATTTATTTTGTATGTATGTATTGTATTTTTTTCTATAGACCGGGAAATAATCAAATTCAAAAACCAATAGTGTAAAAATTAAGTTATATAAAAAGGTGTAAGACAGAAGGTAGTCGGCAGGTAAGAAAAAACTAATCGATTAAAATATATATTCGATGGGTAATAGCGATTAGCTCACGACCGAAAAACGTCAAGAAAAAAGCGCTTACAAAAACTTTTTTCTAACCTAATCTCCTGCCAACCCTTATAAAATAAGACCTGTTAAACATTTATAAACTCAAACAGGTGCCTGTCAAAAATATGATTGATTTAAAATACTGCTTAATCATAAATCGTGAATTTTAAAATTACGGGATGGGTAAATGCGTGCGTTGCAACTACAAATAAACAGACGAGGAGGGATGTTTTAATTTATACGATAAAGGAATCTGACAAATAAAATCAGTATGCCGAATAAATAGCTGCCCCCCCCGTGCCATAAATGATAAACGAGAGGCATTATCTTGACTGATGGTCGTATTTTAGTCAACGTCTGTGTATGGCTCTTGGTTGTTTTAAATGTCGTTTGTACGCAACACCCTTTACTAACGGATTAATCATATGAAATCACGGCATTACATTTTATTTTATTACAGGTTCAAACTTCTTGTACGCTTTGCATAAGTAAGAATGTGTATCTGATAATAAAGTTGCTAAGTAATGGCTTGCTATGTAAGTGTCACTCCGATTTCTAGAGCCAATATTTTATATACTTGCGCAGAAAAAAAACTTTTTAATTAAACGAACTTGTTCCCTTATAAAATGAATTAATTAAAGTTATAGTCCGCGAGTGAACTTTAAAAGAGCTATTTATAATGTGATTTATACGGGCGATTTTCTTACAGTTCTCATTAGGCTAAGGAGCGGACTTGTAAATATTTTCATTTCATAAATTATTGACATCTTTCAAGCGGATAATTGAAAACAAATTAATCTATACGTCTTTGTCAATTAGTACGCTTATGTAATTTTATTGATATTTTAATATCAACGTAAATATAAATTAATTAGTAATTAAAGTTGAAATATGTTTACAATGTGTTAAAATTACGATTTAAAATTAAAATCATATTCTAAATAATAATATGATTTAAAAGAGAAACTTTATGGCACAATTCCAGCATGGACCACCAGGAAACTCTCAATTAATTTTATTTACTTGTATATTTAAATTCTAAATGTGGCATAATAAAAGTTTTTAGTAGAATAAAAAATAAATGTAATTCCACCACATGATCGTATAGCCCAAAAAATTGATCATAAGCAAATTACATTTAGTATAACTTAATATGAATTAAATAAATAAATAAATTAAATTTATAAAGCCTCACACAACATGAAATTATTAGTATTTCAGGTGCAGAATATGTAACTTTTATAGTTTATACCTAATGCTTTCTGATGCGTCTGAGCTTTGAAGAGAGTTCAAATAGAAGTCAGTTTAAGTTATAATTTCAGTGCATATATCGAGACAAATATTTACAAAATCTTAAAAGAATTTGCTTCTTATTTTATTGCAACATCAAATTTGTACCTATATTATTTTTTATATACATCAAATTTTTAACTTGCATACAGACAATTTTAAAACAAGTTCCCTTTAATAAAAGCAAATCAATTAGTCCAAATACTTCAATCAAGTTAATGCAAACCAATTTCATTAACAATCAACCCTTTGACTTGACGGTACCTTTGGGACTTCGAGAAAGGGTTAATACATCGTTTCCTCCGAGGCCCGAATGAGAGAGAGGGAAAATCTCACGAAGACGTAAACGAAGTTAAATTCGCAAGTTGATTGAACTGACGTCGTGTCAGATACTGGTGACGGTAAGTTGATTTGTAACGAACAGTCCCGTTGAAATTACGGCAGCCCCGAGATTCTAATAAATTACGCCGCTCGAAAGCGGAATTTGAAAGTAACATAAAATATTAACGAATGTAAAAATTTCGTTGGAGAAACTTTGTATACGACAAAATGGATAAAATCTATGATCTATCATAGAAAAACCATAAAATGGGTCAGATCGAAAGAGTTTGCTTTATGAAATCATAGATAAGGAAAAAAATTATAACTCTATTAGTAAATTTTAAAGTTTGTATATTTTATGGTCGATCTAATAAGAAAACCTTTTTTAAAATCCTGTTTCTCTTTTACAAAACCATATTCTGATAAAACCTCAATAATAGTTAAAGATATTTATATTGTGATACCTTATATCTTCATCTAAAAGAAGAAATAAAAAGACCACTTTCTACCAGCAAAAAGAAATTAGTTCTTGGGCAAGTAGGAACGAAGAAACAAATTTGAAAAGAAAACTGTTGATTGGAATAGATCTGCAAATTGTTGTAAGAAGGAGAAATTTGTGCAAGAAGTAATGTTACAATTGCACCCCAAATTACATAAAATACGGACAAAAATAATGGTTCAAAAAACAAAAGAAAAACGGAAATATTATTTTATTAATTGGAATAATTTAGGCACAATTATCCATTGCCTAGAAGATTTTTTTTCTGTTTGGATTGCGAAATACCAAACTGTTATTTTCGTTAATTTCTTATGGTCGCGATAAATCCTTTGGAATTTTTCATTGTTAACAATACTAATAGATTTGTTTATAGAAACAGTTCGTTTATACTGATGTTTAGTGTTTAATTTATGAATATCCTAATAATTATTGTAAACATGTAGCTAATTAGCGAATATTTTCAACATCTGGTGCTATCAATATCCGTCAAATGTTGCCTGCTGGAGTCCGACCAAATATTTTACCCTAGTCAGTTACTGTAAACATATGATACGGTAGTAGTTAATATTACCATGGTTTATTAGCGCCGTGTTGTGTGGTCTGTCCGCACATAACATTCCTTGGTCCTAGGTCAAGTTACTGTCGGTGACAAAGACGGTGCCACCATTTTCACACTTTACATATACAACGATTTTAAAAAGATTTTAGGAGAAGTTTCCACAGTTTTATATTTTAATTAAGTAATTATAAATTTAATTGTTTTCTAGAACTTAATTATATATAATGTTATAAAACGGAAAGTTTTAAAAACCTTGCGTGAAATATCTACTTTACGTACGTAAAAGTAAAAAGGAAATTGAAACCAATTAACTTAAAAAACTTAAATTATTAGCGTACCAATGTTAATTAATTTTTACATATGGTGGAGTCGCAATGCGTGCATGTTTTTATAACTGTTCATATCTCTATCATATTTACGATTATTACTTAATTACTTAATATTTTATTGCAAATTGGAAACAATATAACGGTTCATTTTGACAGAAAAATTTGAATATTAGGTATATTTTTTTGATAAGTAGTTTAATTGTAATTTTATTAATGCCATATTCTTAGTTGTAATTGCTTGAAATTAAGCTTAGCTTTTAATTGTTTGTAAGCAACCAGTAAAAAACTTGATATGTAATAAAAATATATTTATTACGACATACAAATATATAAAATATATAAAAATTTGTTTCGTAATTTTTTCAAGTAGTAATTATACAGAGTGGTCCATCGAAAACGGAACAGGCGGGTTTTCAGGTATTTAGACGCTAAAAAATGCTCAGGCAGGGCATTTTTTTGTTGAAGGGGGACAAACGTTTTAGCTATGTCCAGTCACCTATTTGCAATGATGAAGTTCACCCTAAAATTTTTAAATGGTAAGTGGTTTTTATAAACCTATGATTTGAAAGCCCAATGGATAGGCTTTACAGAAGTGTTTGAATTTTTGAATTCTGATCATTACTTCACGAGTTAGTGAGCTTGAATATTCAAACTTTCTTCATTTTTTTGTCACCTTGTAGATTAGTTGCTTAAAAAATACTGAAACAGGTGAATTTCAAGGACACATGTTTTAGCTATTTCCGTTAACATAATTTCAACTCCGAAATGGGGTTTGCCCCAAAATTTTGATAGCAAGGGGTATCTATTCCATTTGGAGCATTTCGCTTTTTGTTAGTTACAAACCCGGTTTTTCGAAACTTTCATACTAACTCCAAGACGTATTTTCGATTGACGTGCTTATCTGCATGTTGTTGGTTAAACAACTCGGCTGTCCTATTCACATATTTATTGTTTGCAAAGAAAAAAGCAATTATTTCAACTCTTTCTGCAAATGATTAAAAAATCTGTCTGAGCGTTTAAACAAAAATCTTCTAAATACCTGAAAACACATCTGTTTCGTTTTCGGTGGTCCACTCTGTATATTAATGTTGATATATTTTACTATGAAAACCATTAAAAAACATAGTCGACTATAATTTATTCTGTCAGTTAAATCAACCGATTATAACTAATTAATTATTTATTTTAATTTATTTTAACTAGTTAAGGAGCCAAACTTTGCAATCCCTAATCCCTATTACATCTTACGTCTTTATATAAAAAAAAAACAAACATATTTCAGTTGATACACGAGCTTTATACTTCATCATTTTGGCTCCAGAGCATCGGACTTTATGTATACCTCACCTATTGATAAAAGGCTAGGAAAACGTGGAGAGAACCTAGCCGAGTTTCGACCATCATTAAATGTAATATTATAACAGTTAAGTACATAAAAAAAAAACAGAATACAAATAATTAAAATATAAAGGATTATTTCGATAGAAACTCAATAATGGACAATTATTTATGTAAAATATTTATGTAATAATAAAATTATAAATAATTCCCATACCCGTTTCAACAATTAAATAACTAAAATAATTAATATAATTGTAAAATGCAAAAATAGACTATAGCTTTCTTATAATTAATTTATTATGATAATCAACACAGATGTTTAAATATAACCCACGTTTGATTATTGTCATCCTCTTTGCAACATAATTAACAAAATTAATGAGTTTGATAGAGGAGTGTGAAATATTTTAAGAGAAATCGAGTGGATAATAATAAAATGATAATAGTATGCAATTCATATTTGAAATGAAGCTACAGAAGATGGAAAATTGGCATTGAAAGGATTTACACGATGAAAAATATTACTAACTAGGCAACATTTTAAATTATTAAAATTTAATGCCAATAAATATTTATTTTATTAATAAATTTATAAATATATTGTTTTAGTTTTATGCTATGAAACTCGATATAGATATCTGAAACCTTTGATTTTATGTTCTTCGTTATGACGGGAGTTAAATATTACAAGATTGACATTTAAATTACTAAACAATCAAATCATAAATTGGACCTTTGACCGTAAATCGATTATTTTAATTTTATTGCCGATATACTGTCATATAAACATCAAAAGTGTGAGACATGAGTTAAAAGCCAATCAGAATTTACAATTGCTAACGTATATAAGAACAGAACGCATATAAACAACACATTTTTTAATCGGCTATTTCCTAACATTCATGGAAGGTAAATTACGACCATTTTTTTACAGTCCATATTTTTACTGATCTAATTATACCCTAACCGTTGTTCATGTCATTAATTTTCATCACTCCGTGCTTCTCTCTTGCACGACTGTTTTTTAACGCCGGTTAAATATAGTAGTGTCAAATTGCCAACATTGCTTGACGTTACGCCTGATGTTTGGTTCCTTTAATCATTTTTCAAGAGCGACCTGAAAATGATACAGATTAATTAAATAATATGGACTGTAGGTCTTGATAATGACCCACGTTAAATCATAATTTAACGTATGTGACATTAAATGCATTGTGTAATCAACGAAATTTAATTAAATAATCTTGTAACACGATAAATGTCAATAAATAATTAATAATAATTGTGATTTGTTTTGAAAATTCAATTAATTTTTATTGCGACTTCATCCTCTTTCTTTGAGTATATTATGCAATAAATTTGTATGTTTTTTAATATGAAATAATTATGTAAATTAGAAGTAATACATTCTTTTTTGTTGCCGATTTATTAAGTTCACCATTGTAATTTCATTTACAAAATTCGTTTAAAATGGGCGAATTGGGCATGATTTATTTATAGTTGTTTTAAAGACTCAAAAAAAAAATTTATAACAAAGTTTCTACTTGAAATTACTTAATGCACATAAAGTTCGCAAAAAAACCTTTTCTTCATCTCCTCCAGCTCCAGCATTACATGTTTCTGTATTTTAACGTAAAAAGACATTTTGTTGTTTTTAGTTTGTGCCTAGAATTTATAGAATTATTGGTTTGATCAAGAATAAATACGTAAAAGTATTTAATAGTAACTTCCACTTTCAATAAAATTTCTTCGTCTTAGTTTTCTAAAAGAAAAAATCAGAAGAAAAATAAACTCGAATAATTCTCCAAGCTCTATGTAGAATGTAGTCCATTTCTTGTACAATGGCTTTGGTCATTTATACGTATTTTATTAATTAGAGTTGAATTATTAGGTCCTTTTTTTTGGGTTTTGTTTATGTTTATTAGAAATTTATAAACTTATCAGAAGTTTTTTACTGAAGAAATCATCAATTTCTCTGTTGGTGACAACATATTAACTTGAATACTGTAGAAACCTCTTTAATGAAGATATAATAAAATAGAAGGCACATTTTTAAACTACATTTAATTTCTAAAAATATTTATAGCTTCAAATAAAATTTGAACACAATGATAATGGCATAAAAAACCCAAACCAACCATAATAGAAAAAATATAAAATAAATAATTTATTTAATTTATGATAAATCGTTCAAATTTGTAGTAATTTAGGTCGTTCGTATTTAAAACCTCAACTCGCTGATATAATCTAATTTGAGTTAAACAAAAGCCAATAAATAAAAAAAAAAGAAAAAGTTTATAAGGAGCCGTCCAATCCTCATTAGTACACTTATGCCTTGCCTAAAGCAATGGATAAATTCAATTTAAAGCGGCTGATTGCGATGAAAGTATTAATTTATTGTGTGCCGGACTTGAATGATGTCGGTCATTAATAAAAATTTCAATCTTATTTTCCATTAGGACGAAACGTCTAAACGAGAAAAACTAATTTAAGTTTTCGTCTGTTTTCATTTTGCGTTTAAAAGCGTTCTCGCAGGCTTTTCGAAGCTGGCGAGCGGAGCGGTCCATTTTAAGCGCTTGGCGATTGGGGTAGCGGTAAAATGTCGATATAAATAAATTATGACCGGCGCACTCCATAAATTTTCTCAACACTATGATTAAAGGTGTTGGCCCATTCTAACCTGTAAAATTATAGACGCTTTTAAAAACGTACCAATCATCCAATTTTTTTTGTACAGAAATAAAATTCAAATTCATATTTTTATATCCTGATGAATCCATTGATTTTGTTTGCAAAATAGAAATTTAAGCAAAATTTTGGAGAATGTTATTAGTTATTTTTTAAAAAATAGTAATAAATTTACAATCGGGAATTTTAAAATTCCCACTAACGATATTGTTGCCTGACGTAAAAAATAACTTGAGTTTCAGGAAAAGTGAAGGTCGTCTTTGTCTAAGTTTTAATTGTTTTATAAATTGTTGGTTTTGTAATAACAGACTTGCAACAATAATATTTCAGTTCGTTAATAATATTTCAAATCTATGATGCTTCTTCTATACTATAGAAGATGTCTTTTTTTTCAAATATACCTACGGTAAATTTCTTCGGTGAATGTTGTTTTAATAACATTAAAAGAATAGAATACATATTATTATTGAACTATTTAAATTAGTTAGTCTTTTTCTCGTTGTTCTCGTTTTGTATTCATGCATGTTATTTCGGAGTGATTAGCATATTTATTGAACATCACGGAATTAAACATATATTTCCTTCAAATTGTTGGAAAAGATTGTCTTGTAGTACATGTTTCCCAGTCATTTTGAAACGCTGTTCTAAGCATATTGTATTTGACTCACCGTGATGAATTTTCTTTGTATAATATTTACATACATGTGATTTATGTCTTTCCGCCATCCTGATTGATTTATAATAAATATTGCATTATAATATCCGTTGCGTTAAAAATAATAAATTTAATCAATCTCATAATACTCAAAAACAATTAAATTGTAAGCCTTAAAAAATCCATTGGTGATTAATATAATAAAGTTAAAGAAACGTTTGCATATAAGGAACTGTACCTCATATAGAATATTATTCATACTAACACATTTCAAACGGTTTATGTTTATTAAAAGCATTATTAGCATTAATAATGCCCGCCTTGAAATTATAAAACCGCAAACACTTGTAATATAAGGATTTGAATTATGACTAAACCATCTGGACTTGGATTATTATCATCGATATTCGAGTACAATAATCGATTGGACCCGCGGCGAACTACAAGCGATGAAGATAGCGGCTTCTAAAAGCCTATAATTTCAGTGCTAATTTGTTTCGATATCTCTTTAGGATCTCGATAGTCCTGGCTAACTTGGAACACAAATCAAACTCCGATAACTCACCTTGTTTCAAATGTGTGAGGATTACTTTACCTGTTACCTTTACACGTTTATCGTGAGCCACGCATCGCTTATACGAGGTGTTTTCAGATTAGGATCGACAAGAATTTCTACTTGTGCGCGGATAAAAATAATAGACACGAAACGCACCACTATTTAAAGTACGGAATATACAAGAGTATTGTAGATAGGTATCTGATTTACCTTTTGCAGTCGTTATGCAATACTTCATTTTATTAAATTTTTATTTCCTTTACGTTTATATTTTTACATATTATTACAACTGTTTCCGCAATATAATGCAGAAACACGTAACTACTTTCAGGCAAAACTTCATCAACATAAGATTTTTTCGTGCATTCTACTTTACGGATGAAGTCATTTATACAGAGTGAGTCGAGAGGATCGCACCAAACTTAAGGTGTATTATACACATAATTTCGAAAAGTTCATATGTTGTTATCCGATATTTCTTTGTTTTCAAGTTCAAAACAAAGAAATATCGGCGTCAAAACAAAATTTTCCACACGTGCTGTAACTTGAAAACAAACAAATATCGGATGAAAACATTTGAATTTTTTTGAATTATTTTTACATGTAGAATACAATCCTTGAGTTTGGTGCGATCCTCCAGACTCACCCTGTATATTTCATTCCTTTCTGATCGCAAGAATCACGTGATATTGAGTCATTTTAATATAAAAAATGGTTTAAGATACTTACCTTTATTTCTAATGTTCAATTTTCATGTATTTCATATATTTGGATAGAATATGAAAAAAATGCTCATAAAATTCATTACACAAATAAGACAACATATTCTGTACCATTTATGACGACGTCGATGCAATTTTTTTTAGAAATTATGTAGAAGAACTAATAAAAATTGTATATAAGAGGAATGAGGATTGGGAAATGAAGATATGAAAGAACTTTTCTGAAAGCTGAAAAAATATAAAGTTGAGAAAGATAATTTGAAAATAGGCTACATTAAAGCTATGATGTTAAAAACAGATTGCAAAAAGTCACACCTCAAATGTATTTTGAAAAAATTGAAAATTGTACCCACAACAATAAGCTATGGAAAGAAGGACGCAAAAAAGAAATAGTATGACTTGTGGAAGGATGAGTTGAGTGATAAAGTAGGAAAGAAGG
>JAFFZR010028591.1:0-11696 GCA_018397195.1 Lethrus apterus | reverse complement strand
TTTGGATCAGCAAAAGTGATATTCGATTGTATTCGCTTCGAAACCAGTTTCCTTATTTAGATTAATTCATTATGAACATATTGCAACCAATTTTAATTGCTACATCCTGCAACCTTGTTGACAGCTATGGATAAGAAGAAAGCGTTTAGTTGCAAGACATTATTTGATGTTTGGCATACTGAAAAGGACACGTCCACGAAAAGTAATTGTGTATATATGTTTATACTTAAAGAACATAATTTACAAAACTGCAGCGATATTTTTAGTGAACTTATAAAAAAAAAGTAGTGACAACTAGTATTATTAGTATTATTATATTAGTGGTTTTTTGTTTTTGAAAACTCACGTTTTTTTTTGAAAACTCATTACTTTCAAGTTCAATTACAGGAGCAAATGATCAGCTAATTAAATATTTCGCCATAATACTAAAAACAATTAATCTTAAGTAAACTAGTAATTACTATTATTATTATATCATAATCGTTTATAAAAGCTATTTTATAATTAAAATCATAAACTACCATACACTATCATACATTAAAACACGAAAATAATTTTGTCCACCTAGAATTGAATTCTGGACCACTGTGCAGCACCTTCAGATCTCTAAAGATCTGGAAAGGAAGGAAAATTTCGTTTACAGATCTGTGTAATTTTTCCATGTGTGGTATGTGCATTCCCTGGTGTTTTTTTTTTAAGTTTCTGATTTTTATTTTCTGCAACGCCACTGTTGCGATTCTGTCGCATTTTAATTGTTTTAACCTTGCCCGGTCAATTATTATTAGGCGGTCGTTACGTGTAATTATCGTTGTTGTGCGAGTGAAACAAAAAGAACGCCATCACGCTCTCGAATTGTTAAATTCTTCGCTCTTGCCCACACATGCACTAATAAAATTATTCAATACGATTATCGGGTATTGTACCGTGCTATTCATTTGCTATGCGCAGATATATCTAACGAGCTTGTAATTGAATTATTTATTTCCTTATTTGAAAGAGGGTTATTTACACCGTGCTTTTGGGTTTTTTCTTCTCTTCTCTTCCGAATTAAATTATTCACAGTCTAAACAATGCGCTTACGTGCTCGATTTAAATTGGATTTTAGATCAAGCACTGGTGGTGCAATTCTAAAAGAATGAAGAGATTATACGTTACACGCTTCGGATTTACGTTTGTTCAGTTAAACGTACAAAATTATTTAAAATCGACGCGCGACGGTGTAATTCATATAAATTTCAAATCGGATAATTTTAAATTATATTTTTTTGATACGTTGTAGACGTCAAATGGATCGTAATTAAAATTGTTGATGACATATGGAATGTATTAATAGAAAATAAAAGGGGCCCAAAATTGAACCTTGCGGCACTCCAGTGGAACTTGTCGATGACCTCGATATTTGTGCTAATGCTTGCCGTGCTTGCGATCTATGCCAGGTAGGACAGTTTGTAACACGACCAATAGATGGTGCCGTGCATTACTTGTAAATATCGTAAACTTAATTTACTTTAAACTTAATTTTCGCCGATTTTCTACTATTTAAAAATGACGACTTTTGACAAAAATCGAAATCTCTCCGAATTTTGTGAATTTATCGTCATTTATAAAAAAAAATGACGAGGAATTTGTTAAACATGGTTACGTCATATTTCTGTGCTTGAATCTCGAGTTATAGTGGTTAGAATGTACTCGCATGTATTTTGATGATTACAGCAGAATGGAAGCTATAAGCTCAAAACTGACCTTATAATTGTCATCAAGATTTCCAAATTGACCTTAAATTTGATTTTGGACAAAATCCCAGAGGTGACAAAAATCGCCAAAAAATAGAAAACGAAAATCTAGAGATTTTCGACCGAGAGCTAAAGTTTACCTTGTTTTAAGGAGAATTCGCAATTTTTTGACATTCTAAAGGGGATTTTGGCAGAACAAAAGTACTCCACAAAAAACGGTTGGGTACAACATCATCACCGACGTCAACTTGTTCTTTCAGTCAATTTTGAAGCAATTTAGAAATGTTGGAACATCAATAATTAAGAATTCTTTGTCCACTACCTTTGTAAGTGTGTGAATAAATTCATAAGTAATTTATTTTACGTTGTTTGTCGATCCGCACATCGCTGTTCCGGACAGAACCGTAACAAAAATTCTATACGTTCCATACTTCGCATAAATTCCCATTTCGAACGCAATCAGCGCAACGTTTCATGTTTACGACGCACGTTTGATTAAAGTTAGGACTCGCGCTCGGATGTTTTCGTTTATTGTGGCCGTAAATCGCGTCGCGTAATTTCCCATTAAATTAAAAGAAACATTAACCTGGTTCGGTGGCCTTAGACGTCTTGTGTTTATACAAGCAGTTTTATGTGCGTGCCCGCGCTTCTACTTCGCCGTGATTACATCGGGAAGATTACGAGATTCGCGGGATATAATTACGAGATACGCACTTTGTGTCGGGCCCGGGGGCCTAAGATAAGAATCTGGATTATGCGGATCGGGATTTCTAAGCGACGTGATTGCCGGATCGAGATTTCCCCAAAATTGTAGATACGCATAGCTAAATGGGATTAGATGGGTTTTTACTAAGTGATTGGACGCGAGACGTAGATATGAAGAAATTTTTTTCAAGTTTTTAGAGTACATATACAGTTTGACATAAGTTGAGATAAATTCTTATATAAATATTTGTCGGTTTTCCTTTTGGGAGGCAAAGTTTCAGTTTATCAGACACGTTTCGGCTAGTCGTTATCTTCTGGTATTTTTGTAAAGTCATGACGTATACACACGTTAGGATCAAATTACACGATTTTTTACTATTAAATTTCAAAATTAACCTTTTTGAAAATTTATATGTTCGTGTATAATAAACTTATATAAGACTTTATAATTAATTGAACTGAATGTAATTAAAGCTACCAATTGACGTTCTACTTTCACTAAATTATCTCAATTTACTATACGTTTAAAGGCATTTACCGTCGACTTAGTCGAGTTCCTAATGAGGAAAAAATTCACATGAGAAATGGCATTTCCTACGGCGGGCACTCGACGAAACACCGGAACGAACGCAATAAACGTAATTAGGAATTGCGGAGCATAAATTCGCTCTCGCCCGATTTAATAAAGTCGATTCAGCGGTCGAAACGAAAATAGTTTTTTTCCGCACGTTTCCGCCGCATCTGAACGAATGCAGCGGGACAGAAATTGAAGCCGAGCGTGTAGTAGTTGCGTGGATTTCGGTATTTAATAAAATGCAAACTTAATGAAGTTTACCCGCATGCGGTCGCTTGATATTAATGTTTGATTTTGTTCTTTGCAGTTTTCGAACGACGGACCGAACGGAGAATCCATGTGCCTGCAGGGACCAGACTGTTTTATGGTGAGTACGGATGGATGGATTTTCAACGATGTTTAGATTAGAATTAGTTATATTATCTTGAATTGTAACATGGAATTCTTTCGTTTGTTTGTTGTTATTAGTCTTAGTAGGCTTAGATTTATTTTCATAAAATTGTGCTCGTTTCAAAGAAATATTATTGTAATATTTTCTCAAAGAACTTTAAAAGAATGGGCCTATGTTATTATTATTAATCACGCGGGCAAGCCATAAGGTTATCTTACTCGACGGGTTTGAATGGTCGGAGAAAGAGAAATTAAAATTAAAATTGGAAAAAAATGGCAAGGTAAGAAGGACAAAAGACAGAAAAAATCCAAAGTTAAAACGACATCTGCTATTTTTTTAAATATTTATTGTTAATCGATTGTGCTAGGCAATCATTCCTGTAATTCCGTCGATACGTCATAGAGGAAGCACAAAAAAATAAAAATATCTCAACATATTATGTGAAGTGAAGTATAAATTTAAAATTATTACAATGGTCCAAAAATAAATTTTATTGGACAATGTTCCCATGAAAGAATTTACGAGTGTCAATTATGTCAAATTTTCCACTAAACTGACCAATTCTAAACTAGGGTGTTAAGAATTTCGAATCTTTTACAAATTCACACCTGGTGCAATGCAAACAAGAAATGGCAAAACCGTCCGTTAAACGCCTTCTTTCAAGGTACATAATTGATATAAATAAGAATTTCTGCGTGACGTCGAGAAACCTTTGTGAAGACGTTTGCAAATCCAGGTATCGTCGCAATTGTCAAAACACGTAAAACGGACAAATTGGCGCGAAATAAATTGCGGTGTCCAGGTTTCGGACGGTCTTTTGTGCGCGCACACAAAACGGGAATTGTTCAATTCATCGGAAAATTGTGGTGCGCTACGTCCGTGCACAGATACCCGTTTGTTTTTGGTAAATGCACGGGGTATAATTGCGTGGCCTACTATAATAATAGGTGTTTCCATTATGGAATTATGGCAACGTGTGTGCGACGAACCGTGCCGAGATACGGTCACTTTGATTACATACTTCACAGCTTTTTAGTTTCGAAACGTATGCGTTTGTTGTTTATTGTTTGATTAAAATATCTGTACAATTTTTAATGGATTTCCTGATATTTATTTTATTGTATTGAGTTAAAAAAAAAATTGAAAAAAATATCTAGATATTTTTTAATAAAAATTTGTATTCTGTAAGACTTACAGAATACAAATTTTTATTCCATACAAATATGTTTTAAATATTCTGCAAGAAAAAGTGCATTATTGCATTTTTCAAATATTAGAGAACATAGTTAATTTAGTTGATATTTATTATGGAATTTTTGAAATTCTTAATTTATACATAATTTTTAGTGCGCATGTTTCCTACGATTTCCAATAGAAAAGGAACAATTTAAAAACTGCACACGGTCGTAACAATGACTTTGAAAGAAAAAATGGCGAAATCATGATCACGAATATGAACCGTAAAAACCCCACAAAGCATCGACATACCATGAAATCCGTTAGCAATGCAGAATAGTGAAGATAACAGGCAATAACAATATCGTGACCCGACCCAGACTAGAGGGAAATCAAGGAACTGCACTTGCAAATAATCCAACATAACCTCATTTCGTCGATCCAAACATGAAACTTAATCACGGCCAACGTTCGCATCCCAAAAAAACCGCGATCAAACAGGAATACCATCGTACGCAACAATAACACCCTACGGCTGCGTATAGCGAGATAATTCCACTAAGATAGCAAACGGAGTCATATTTTTAAATTACAAAGAATTTTACGGATCGTATCCGTTCAGATTTAAAACGGGCTTCCGAACTTCCGATAGTCTCGCAATAAATAGCAGACCCCAATCCCTTGCGCCCTTCACCGTCGTCTTGCCAATAAAAATAAATGAAGTATCGAGTAAAATACTGCGAAAAGTATTCGCGCCTTCGCATAGCCGGAATGAAAAATGGGATCAAATGCAATCTATGTGCGGTTTCTATCGAATTTTCCGAACTTCCACACATTCATCTCGGCGCCAACCGCACGTAGAGAAAACTGTTAAGTGCCTATACGCTCTCGAGAGCTGAAACAAATTTCCGCTATTTCGCCAAACTTCACTGACGGTGACACTAATAGTCTATACCGTTGGAAATACCTTTTCATATTAACCTCATATTTCAACGCGCCGTGATTCCGCCGAATATTCCGCTTCGCTCTTTTAGTGCGGATATTTACGGTCGTTATCAACATTTTAGGTTGCACCACGTTTACGAAGTTATTATTGCGACTGTGATGATACTCCATTAAACACTGTAAAGGGATCTAATAGTCAATTTTATAAATTTTAGAAATGAAGTATTTTAAAGAATAATGAACCGCGATAGCACGTTATACAGTTAACGGTATAAATCTTTTATATACGAATATTTTTTATATTCTGTAATAATTAACAAGGAAGTACTGCAATTCCTTAGTCATCACCAACTCTACAAATATTCTCCGATTTTTAAGAAAATAATTTTTAATTTTGTTTGCAAAGCTCTTTCATTCAATTGATTCTAAATACACCTTAACCTTTAACCCATGTTTAACATGTTCAAAATTATCTAACAATTTAATGCAAATTTTTGCTTAACTTTGCACAACGAAAAAACTTAAACAAATCATTCTTCTTCAATATTTCTTTATTATTTTTTTTTGTAATTGGTATTTTCGATTTTGACCCAGTTATACCCAACTTCCTCTACTAAAATATTAACACAATGCCTCGCAACATAACCAATCGTGGCAAAATGTCAGCTTTCAGCAACGCGCGAAATAAACGTAATACTTTACCTTTACGAAAAGCAATAAAAATGCTTTGATTGAAATGGTTCCAATTTTTCTTCCCTCGACTTTTAAAGCCATTTTCTAAAGGAGTCATTGTCGGAATGAACCAGGTCAGAGATATGTTCGTTGTTCACGAAGGCAGTTGGCGTTTTGAAATCGATGCGACATTTGAATCATACATAAATGTTTGGGGTTTACTCGGCGTTTCAACAATTCTTACGGAAATTTACATAAATTCCACCGATTTTCGGCCGTAAATTAATTGTACAATTTGATACGCCGTACAGATAACGGTGACACGAAAAAAGATGTTAGATTACGACGACAGTGATTAATATTTTCGCATCGCGGTCGCACTGTTTCAAGAATTAAGATCCGTAAGTAAAAATAAAAATGTAATAATTCAATTTCAACGACGAAGCGACGTCGCTATAAAGACAAATTTATTTGAAGAATTGAAACGTTTCCTTTTTATATTATTTTTTTTATTTCGTGTCGTGATCGAACAGTCAGATTAAGCAAATATTTCAGTTCATTAGAGTGTATAACAATATTGTTCATATTCTATAATCCCTACGGACATGAGAGCGAGAGTATGAAGCTATACATAAGAATATAAAGATACCCGTTTAAACGCATAAAGTGCATTAAACCCCTCATTATTTAGCATTAAAGCCTGTATTTACCTAAACGTTTGTATTGAAAGCGCAACAGCGACTTCGTCGAAGACGAAGAAAAAATAATCTCGAAAGGAACACAACAAACGCATTGTTGTCCTCTTTCATATTTGCATTTTTCGTCAGATCATCGCGTAGATTGCTCCAAGTCATACAATTTAAGACGGACGAAACATTTTTGTTGCAGCGTTTCTCGATTTTCATTGTTGTAAATGGGCTTTTTAGTTTTGTTTTTTAAGACGACACGAATTTCACGTCGTTTAAGGCCGGGCGTCCACTGCTGCGTTTTCGTACGAATTATTTTCGTCACAATTCGAACGAACTGAAAATGTATGAAAAACATATCAAACGTACCGACGAAAATGTACGAACGATTTCGTATGCAGTGTACGACGTTTGATATGTTTTACTTGCATTGGAGTATTCGTTAGAATTCTGACGAAAATAATTCGTACGAAAACGCATGCAGTGGACGCCCGGCCTAATTCGTCGTGAAAGTCACAACAATTTCCTAAATTATAGGATACAAAGAGAACTTATCAATTGTTTTATGTGAATTTTATTTATTCATACAAATAAAATTCACATAATAGTTTTGATTTTATGAAATTATATTATTATTATATTTTATAATTTTTAATATATTTTAGATATTCATTCGCCTAAATTTGCGCTATTTATGGTTCAGTACAAGGATTAGAAAAAAAAATTAAATCTAACTCGATGTGGTTTTCATAATTTTAAAAAATAATTTTGCGTTAATGGAATTACTGCCTCATATTATTTAAAAAAGGCTGTTTATTTTCTTATAAAATTATTCTAAAAATTTGTATAAGGGGGCAATCCAACCCAACATCAATCCAACTTATTGAATATTTATAAATAATAAAACATCTGGTTGTCTTCTTTCCTTTTTGATGAAAATTTAGAGATATTTTTTTTCAAATCGTCAAGCTGGTAGGTTTGAGTGTATCATCCGCACACGTATGAAACGCAAAACGCAAACTACAAAGGAAGACGCATTCAGACGATTTTAATTGGCGTTGGTTAAGTTTAATTGGAAACACGACTCGAAACTAAAAACACGTTCAATCGAATTCAAAGCCTTTGTCTTAGAGACCAGACGTAATAAAACATAACGCGGAGAACTTGGGCAATACATCTTCTCTCCTCTTCATGCAAGAATACTTTGACGGGGCTGTTATTAACTAACGTTATAAAATAACTAAACACTACCTGCCTGTGATCATTTCGCGCGCCTGTAATTTCGCGTTTATTTAATTTCAATAGCACATTCGGGGGAAATTCACGGAAATAAAACTGATTTCCGTCGACTTTAAGGGTTTTTATTGTGGACTGTGCAATTTTATTTTTAAAAATGTGCCTTTGTTGTAATCAGTTCAAATCTGTATAGTTTTTCAATTTTCTATATTACTATAATAACCAGTAATATCGAAACTTGAATCGATCGGTAATAGTTTCGTAATGAGATTAGGGGCCGGAGCCAGAACTGATGTGTATATGCGGCGGTCCAACAGACCGATCGGTATTCGTGCAAACCTGAACTAAATTATTTTTTCATTATTGTGCGCTCAAATCGAGTCAAGGTATCGGGTTCAACAGATTACGGTGACCGTGATCGTGCCACAGTCATTACTTAATGCCGATTACTCACGAATTGAAACGGTCGACGATCGTGAGGCATCGCGTTCATAAGGGCATGACGTTTGCCACCCACCGTAGACATATGCTATAAATCCGCATTGCCGAAGTCGGCCTTTGTTGTTTGTGGGAAATACGTCGAATGGATTTACCGATTTTTAGCAGTGGCGTATCATCAACCATCACAAACAAAAATTGCTATACGTCAATGGTTGTCACGCAATTTAATAATTTATCTAAATCGACCCGACTGTACGATACGCCAATGCTTCGCGCACAAAACTCACAACCATACGCTGACCTCTGAGGGTAACACAGAGA
Organism: Lethrus apterus; assembly: GCA_018397195.1. NCBI lineage: Eukaryota > Metazoa > Arthropoda > Insecta > Coleoptera > Geotrupidae > Lethrus > Lethrus apterus. The sequence goes on along the minus strand of JAFFZR010028591.1, from coordinate 2,816 downwards.
GACAATGGTCACATTGTTCGCTAGTTACCGTGATCTTTCGATAAGTGGAACTCTATTACGAATATCAAGAGACGTTCTATCAGATACAATTATTGAGAGAAGACAGGAATATCGATTCGAGATGATGGCGATTAAAACGAAGACGCGAGGACGCGAGTCTTTATAGATAATAACAAAGAATTTAAGCAACTATGACGATTGGTTTCCGATTCGTGCGAACGATACGGACGCGCTGACGGCTCTCATAAAGGACTTTTCGAAAACCATGTCCTCGCTAAAAGCCAAGGTTTCTTTTGTGAATCCGCCGTGCGATGACAATGGCAAACATTCGTCAACAAAGAGAGCTTCGTCTGCAATTTTCGTTATCTTGTAATTATACTACATAAGGCGGCCGACGCGTACGTAATTACGGACTCCGATCGGATTTGATATGGAAACAAAGGTCAACGTTTAATGTTGCGGGAATTTAATATCGGAATGATATATTGAAGACGTGAAGAGACATCATTTGTGAGTTATGACTTATGGCAGTGCATTAGAAGATATTTAATGTTTGGAAATGAAATGAATTGAAATAAAGTAGGATGTTGTGAAAAAAAATGTTTTTAAATCAAGAAATGATAAGAAAAGAATTTTTGCTCAATTTTACCCAAAATGAGTAATTCAAGATAGATAAAGAAGAAATTTAAGATAGATAACACTTTTCATTTAAACTGTTGTTATCATATTCACGATGTAATTATGACTAGTTATTAATATTTTTATTAGCTGTCTCACTAATAGTCCTCTATGTGCCATTAGAATTAAAAATTATTAACACATTTAGAAAATTATTAAAACGCTGAATGTATCAGACTTGTGTATTGTAATTAATTAAATATATAATTAATTAAAATGAAATGCAAATTTTTTGTACATTAATGTTTATAACATCTTCCACGAAATGTATAGAGAATGACTAATCAGAAGAAATCAATTTCGTTGACACGAACTCGCATGTAAACTTTTAAATTTTATTCATGAAAGTATCCGAAGACCTCACATTTAACACATCATCAATCATGCATTACACTTTTTTCTTTCCGTTCGCGTAAATAGACTCGACCCGATAAGAAATGACGTGGTCTAAGTAAGAACTACCACCAGATTAGTTCGGGCATAAGTACTTTTTGATATTAGATACTACACCCCATGCATCGGCGTTACAGTCACACAAACATCCATCGCGAATAATGAGCCAAACTCACGGTTAATATTTGACAGTGTGACTGCACTTAAATGTTCCTGAGCGATATCGGCTCGGGCGCTATCACGCGAGGATATGGGATATCCTGGCAATAAATTATACTGCGAGGGCGATTGAGAACAAGAGAAAGGGGACTTTGATATTCATTCCAGACTTCATTATAACATTGACACATGCGTTTGTCATGCGCTCGCAACATAAGGCGGCACGCAATAATAAAAGATGCACGCGGGATTTTCGAAGATTAAATTCCGAATTCCCCCTTCGATGAACGAAGACAATGGGCGAAGCTTGGAACCGTGGAAAATTTGAAATGCTTTTATTTTCTTACACAGATGGTCGAGCAATAATCCAAAGATTGCAGTTCTTGATGGAGGGTCATCACTGTTGTGGAAACGCCTACTACATTCGAAAGTCAAAAAATTGTGTTTTGTAATTTTGTCGAATTTTTATTTTGACCGAACTGTAGATTTTATTGTTGTTTATGGGGTAATATTTCTCAAACAAAGACACATTTTCAAATATGAATCATAATGTTCGTCTGCGATCGTAAATTTTTCAACATAAACGGTAAGCAACTTTACGACTGTTCGAACCTAATGAATTTTATGTGAGTAATCCGGACGCTCAATACAACACAAAAGTATCGTTCACTTACAACGGCGGTTGTTTACCCGTCAATTGGTCAGGAGATCACCGGGAGATCGACTCTAACCGAGTCACACCATTAATTTTACTTTTCGAGTGCAATAAAAACGACAGGATAGTTCGTATCCTGGGGGGTTTAAACTCGCCCGCACTAACGCCCCTACGGCGAAAATTCCGGTTATTTGTATATTTACCCCCGTCTGTACACAACAGGCGAACAAGAAGAAAGACCAAATTTGTCAGTAACGGGCCGTGATTGATGTTTCATTTACAATTCAACTGGACGGTTACCGTCGACTTTCGGTCGTAAATTTGGAAAAAGTAATAACTACAGGACCGTTTTATAAAATTCCCATTCTTTATGCTTTTATTGCCGCCGACGGCACGCACGCAGCAGTTTTGTAATGTACGCTAGATATTCAGTCGATGAGTCATAAATTATGTTCCGTTTTTTTATTATCGATGATTTTTTCGAGCTCGAAAACCTTTAAAATATTTTATCGTGCAATAAAATAGTTTCTTGAAAATCCTTGCTGAGGTTACAAAGAAATCAGGAGAACTTCTTCAATCTTAGTCCAACCCATCATCATACAAGTTATGTTGGTTGAATTCATATACAGGTGTCCCACGTTAGACGCGGTGCTTCATATCTCATTAATGGTTAGGTTACGAAGGAAGTTCATAAAACAAAATTTATTCAGATTCATATGTATAATGTGCCATATTTTCAACTCTACAGGGTGTTCTGTTTTTACGATACGGTATCTTACTTTATTATTTTAAATGGAACACCCTATATATTATTTAATATTCGTGTAGAACGTAAAATTTTAATGTAAGTTTGTTCAATACTTCCTATACTTAAAGTTGATAGTTTTCGAAATATTTGCAATTTTATAAAAAAAATCACATATGCAACCTT
>JAFFZR010028590.1:0-11702 GCA_018397195.1 Lethrus apterus | reverse complement strand
GTTCAAAAATGAATAATGAAGAAAAAGTTCGTAGTATTTTAACGAAAACAATTTTATTCAGAAACCAGTAATATGTCATTATGTAATATATTTTTAATAATAATTTGCTGTATCTTTGTCTATTTTAAAATATTTAATTATCCCCTTTGTCAATACCCGCCACTGTCGTAGAGTGGATTCCAGTTACGCTCTTCCCCCCTCTCGTCTTTATTCTTGACCATGCGCTTGCAGCTTACAAACTGGTCCGGTTTCCTGTCTAGTGTATTAAATGGTCGAAGGTATATACTGTACTAATGCGGTCCATTAAAACATTCCTTTTATTTGTAACTAACTTCAAGCAACTGATATTCGCTCTATGATAGGTCAGTGAAATTCGGAATCGTTCGTTATTGTTAGTTGGAACAGACCTATCAGAAAATATTGTAACATAAATGATTATTATTATTACATTTTGAGTATTTTATTTGTTGAAAAAAATTAATATAATTTTACTTTATTTTGTTTTTAAACATATGTCGAAGCCAATCAAAACAAATACATATATTTTGAATAGTTTATTATAACAAAAATAAATACATACACATTCTTAACAAACTTAAATTCAAATTCTCGAAAAACATTACCATAAAATAAATAAATGCATATAGTTAAATAAGTAAAAAAAGCACACACAAAAAAATATTAATCATTTCCTTCAATGGCAATTTCAGTAACGCCTTGAACATAAAATGCACCTTCCTTAACAAATGCCTGAAGACGCAACTGCATGTTGTGATCAAACGCTGAAGAATTAGATAACTTCTGAATAATATCAAACTTAATTTCTTTGCATTCTTTAATGGTTTCAATATTTCTATCCAATAAAAACTCAATAAGTCCTGAAATAATTCGTCATATTTTAATCCCTTAATAAAATTTAAATTGTTACCTGGAGTATTATGAATTAGTTCTTGTCCCCAATTATACACAGAAATTGCATTTAATATACGAAGACCAGCAGATCGAATTTCTGAAAATGGATTTTTGGCATATTTCAAAACCCACTCGATAGAATTACTTCCCATCGCTGAAAACCAGCTTTTTGTTACGTCAGCAACGTACACATCGTTAGTTGACCCTGTCAACATCCCTTCCACACAATTTAACGCTTTAAGTCTAACATCTGTCGGTAAGGTTGCCAGTCTTTCCACTATTAATGTGAGAATTTTTAAAAATTCATCACCTTAAATAAGCATATTAGAAAAGTCAAATATATGTTAACGTTTACCTATAGAATCTAAGATCATTTTTCCTTCATGTGTTTCAGAAACATAACTTAAAACATCCAAAGAAACACCAAAAATTATCAAGTCTTCTGAACATATGTTAGAAAAAATTCTTTTTAATACAGGAAAGTACATGGTTACTAATATATTTGGTCTCCAATGTCCAAGGTGACCAAAATACTTAAGAATGCCTGGAATTAAATATCATTAAATTACAAGTCTCAATAATCAAATAATCAAAAATCTTGAAATAAATTACTAGAACATGTTGTTAATCAATCCATTACCTGGTTCACAAATTTGTATAAATAAGGGATCATTGTTATCTTTCAATTGCTTCATAAACTTATCCATTACATCTTGTGCTTCTAAATATTTATATCCATGTCTTGTGATAGCAAGCTGCGATAACATTTCAATTATGTTCATTCGAAGTAAAATGTCTTTACTCTCCAATTCATTCAAAATGTGCTTCATAAATCCCTCCGACACAAGGGCATTTTGCGAGCTTTCCGATTCTTTTGCAATAGTGATAAAAATCTGGTAAAAAACAAAATATAAAACAATAAAAATAAGAAAAATAGCCTTAACTCACATCAAAAAATCTCAGACGAACAACTTCATTTAATTCCATGGTGCTCCTAATCACATTTCTAACATCATCACTCAGCAATTTTTTTATTCCAATGTCAGAACCTCCAACACGACTAATAATCTTTATAGCAACGTTTGCAACAGCCAGTTGATCATTGCCTACACACTTAACAACCGTGTTTAGTAAAGATGTTTTTTTTATGAAATCGCTCAATAAATCATCTGTAACAATGTTACGCTGAATTTCTTTAAGCGCCATCAGTTTAACCGATGGATGCGGGTGGTTTAACGCCCTTTCTAAAGGAACGCTGTATCGGTTTGTACTTTCTCCTAAACTCAAATGGCTCATACATAGTGATAACACTTCACAAGCCAAGTCGACTTGTTCTCTATGTTAAAACAAGAATATTAATAGAAAATGTAAGGTTATGTCGCAATGACTTACGTATTTGAATCATTCAGGCAGTCGAAAACCACCGGTAACTGAAAAAAATTGACCACTTGGGACACATCATTCTGTGGTAAAGTGGACAGATGGTCCTTTATTTCGTTCAACGTTGAAATTCTTAAGTCTTCGTCGAGAAGTTTTCCTAATTTTTCGCTACACCACTCTTCCAGCGACATCGTAAACAATTGTCACAACCAAAACGCAATAGAACAATATATGGTACGTATTAATAATTCAATTCCCAATATTAAAGCTTCAGCCCTTCGAAAAGAATTATTGTTATTCGAAACGTTCGAAACTGCGACTGCGTAAAAACGACACAAACGAACACTTATTCTTGCAAAAGCTTTTTTATTCAAAACTCATAACAAACATTAAGAATTTCTGCCATCTATGAATGAAAAGCGTAAATAAAAAAAATTAATTTATTTCCAAATAATAATTATTAATATTTAAGCTTGAATTTAACAATACAGAATGGAATCTTTATGGTTTAAATAAGTTATTAATGAAAAGTGATATTTATTTCTAAAATTAATATAAAAAAATGGTGTTACAGTATACATTGTTACCGAAATGAAAATTATTTGCCAGGGTTGATACCTTAATAACAAATTTATTACATTTCAACTTATTTCTTGCTTTCCTATGATGTATTTTTAAATAATTATATAATGAATATACATATTCATGAATATATTCATAAAACAATCTATTTTATTCAAAAACTTTAATTTAATTAATTTCATAATTTTATTACAATGATACCAACTTACCAACTATCAACAGTTACAAAATGACAGGATATGTTATTAACATATTTTGAAGTAACGATGAAAAATAATCGTGCTATAACGTTTAAAAACTAGAATAGTATAGGTGTATTTATTTTTATTATTATTTCAGATTTTGGTAACGTTCAATAGAATGAAGATATTATGGCAATCAATGAGGACACTTGGAATGGAATGAATTGTATTTATCACTTCTCCCGACATCTAACCCAAATGCGAGGAACTCATAAGCTATAAATTAACATAACTATAGCAGATGGCGCTGATAATTAAATTTTGTTATTTATGGTGTGGTTATGGCGTTGGCAACACTGCGTGGAAGTTATTAGCTTATTTCATTTTAGTTGAATAGATTCCAATTTTGTAATTAGCGTATAAAAGTTTTAATATAAAATGTCGACACCCAGAGGTCTGCCACAAAGCAAGGAAGCCTTACTGAAGTCCTACCGTACCAGATTAAAGGATGACGTTAAAAGCATGTTAGAAAATTTCGAAGGTATGTTTATTGAGGTTATGTATTTATTTTAAATTAGTTTACATTTTTAGAGACAATAAAATTGGCAAAAGGAGAACACGATACTCAACTGTCGAGAATGACGCAATGTGAACAAGACACATACGAAATGCACGTACGTGCTGCCAACATTGTTCGAGCTGGTGAATCACTAATGAAGCTGGTCTCGGATATCAAACAATATCTCATTTTGAACGACTTCCCTTCAGTTAATGAGGCCATCGCACAAAATTCTAAATTATTTAGGTAGGTTTATATATGTTTGTGTATTTTTTTGCATATTTGCTCTTACAGGACCAAGCAAAGCGAATGCGATCAAAAACTTATGTCTTTGAGAGATGACATGGCTGCTGATCTTTATGATCTGGAAGAAGAATATTACAGTAGTATAAATAAATAATAAATGTTTTAATTAAAATTTAATTTAACACATAAATTTATATGAGATTTTTATGTAATTTGCAATTTGGTTGAAAATTTTGCAATGTATAAAAATAATTTTATATATAAGGAATTTGTATCGAATTTACATTGTTGAATTTTTATAAATTTGATTCGAGTTAATAGTTTTTGTATTTTGTAAATATTTAAACATACTGTTAAAACGTACGATGTTGTCGAAAGTAAGAATCAAATATCTGTTCTTTTTTGATTTTGATTTAGAATCCGTTGTGGACAAACTTGGTTTTTTTTTGTTTCGAATTGCGAATTCGATGTTGTTGCTCAAAATTGATTTAAACTGAGATTAACACTTATATAGATAGATAGATTATCACATATATAGGATAACTTTAGGTCTGGTTGGTATCCTGAACTGTTGTGTAGACTTTTTTGAAATTGAACATTTGTTACAAACTGATGCTATTTCATAAATTCTTTCTGATGAGCTGAATAAGTGTAAGTAGTGTTATGCTACATTCACATATAATTTAATTGGAAAAAGTGCACGGATTGCATTTTGTAATGTACACTTTAGTAAATGATTTACAAAGGATTTCACAAAAAAAAACATATATTATGGCACCTACCAATATGACCGTTCGGTTTCATTTGCTGACGTTATGCTCCATCCCCTCTCTTATATCATATAATTCTAAATACAAAAGTGCCATCTCTTGTCCAGTAACTTTAAACGGTTTTTTTTGTAGCCTCATCATCAATGTCCTGCGTTCGGAAATTCGTCGGTAATGCAGTTTTCTAATTACATTTAATTTTATTTTTTTCATTATTGTTTATTTTATTATTGACCTATATTGTTGACAGCACGGATTACATCGACAGGTGATTGATATTATATTTATTAATTGCTCACCCTCTGTATAATTTATAATTAAGAATTTGTTACAGATATTTATCTAATCTAATTCTCATGCAAATCTAATATGTTATTACTGTTATTAGTTTCAGTGTCATATCCTAACATTTACTAATAACTGATATGGATCTTCAAAATGAATCTGATGAGGAAATTCTATATGATTATGATCCCGAAACACCTTTGGTAAGTACATACTAAATATAATGTGCATCATCAGACTGATTTATCATTAGAATTCAGATGATATATTTTTCTACCCAACTAACTTGTTTACAAATAACATCATTTCTGCTCTTCAATCAAAAAATTTCAAACGTGCTAAAGAGTTGATTCTTGCTGGAAAAGAACTTAATCTCACTGATGACAGAGGCTACACAAGTTTACATGTCGCAGCAGAGTTAGGAAAGTAAGTTGAAATATACATACGGGATGTGCGTTTACACTTGGGACAAACATGATGGAATGGTAGAAGTAACATTGTTAACAGTTGTAGCTTGTCGATAATATCCTTCATATTGTCTTAAACGAAAGAAATTTATTGGTATCGAATTTTCTCCCCTCTTTCCATATTGATTAAATCAGACTAGCTGTTATTAAAAGACATGTTGAAATGAAAATAGAATGATTCTTAGTTACTGCGTTTAATTTGTAACTATCAGTAACTCTTTAGAGTTTCTAATGCCTTAAGAGGGCAATTTATGTTTATTTAACAAACAAAAATGTTACTTTGATCCCTTCTACCATTTTGCCTAATATTAATTTTATTGTTTAAAAACAGAAATATTTAATTTATAATTTCATTAGTTTCAGTGTACTGAAATTACTACTCTCCCAAGAGTCTTTAAACAAAAATGCTGTAAGTTATATGAACGAAACGGCACTTTTTGTCAGTTTGAAGAAAAAATGTAATGATAATATCGTAAAGAAACTTATAAACAGTGGCTGTGATGTCACTGAACCAAATCTTGAAATGGTAACACCATTACATTTAGCAGTCCAAAGAAGAAACATCAATGTTGCAAATTTGCTTATTGTAAATGGTGCAGATGTCGATGCTAAAGATTCAGATGGATACACCCCGCTCCACACAGCTGTCGAAGCAACAAATTTAGAAGCAGCTTGCATGTTACTTTATTATAATGCTTCGGCAAATGAAAAAACATTGTTTAGTAAAGCTACTCCTTTTATGTTTTCTCTCGCAACGAAAAATGCAGATACGATTGCAGAAATATTATTGAACTATGTAGATGATTTTAACGATAGAGACGGACAAGATTATTGCATTTTAGAATTGGCGTTAAGGTGGAATAGCCCTCTTTGTGAAGAAATTATACAGAGAGGGGCTGATATAAATCAAAGTGTGCATATTAAGTGGTGCTGTCAATCAATTGTAAAATCATGTGATTCCAAAGTATTTAAATATGTTTGGAAACGCCTTAAAAGAAAATATCTGCTAAATTATTATAAACCATTTTTATTTACGTACCTAGAAAGTTGCAATTTTCCTAACTCTGAATACATAGAATGCCTGAATAAAATCTTAACAACTAAATATGGTTTAGAGTTTATGGTTTTGCCGAAATATGAGGAAAATTGCACTCTTGGTTATTATATTACAACACGCAACTACTCAAGAGAAATGCGCTGCTCAATTTTATATTTATGTTTAAGCATGGGACTATGTCTTAGATTTAATGACGTTTTTATGATTTATGAAAAATTTGGATTTCATGATGAATTAGAAGCAATTTTATTCACGAATCCACAGATGGACACTTCTATTATAAATTTCTCTGCAATGGGGAAATGCATTTGTTTTAATGCCATCGATGATAAAAGATCTTCTTATAATCCAAAGCAGCTTTGCAAATATTTAAATGAATCTCCTAAATATTGGCAATTTTTTACAAATTTTTCACACACTTTTAACAATTTGGGTACTTGTGGATTTGATCATACAAAATTTACCGCTCCTAGTGGAAGAGTTGTTCCTAGTTTAGTTGAACTGAGCAGAGATACCGTCAGACGTGATCTTTATTCTAAATCTCATTATATCTTTGAACCCTATAATAATATAAGAAGTTTATGTGTACCTCAATTAATTAAGGATATTTTGTACTTAAAACAACCTATTTATATATAGAAATTTAGAGTTTATAATCGTTTGTATTTTTGAAATACTGTCTTTTATCTAATAAAAGTTTCATTAAAACAAATAATTGCTTTATTTTAAAGATGTGTAGGTGTAATTGTGTTCACCTCATTGAAGCAACATACAAAACAAACATTTTTTAATTTATTTAACAAAAGAACATAAAAATCTAATTATTAAATTAATTAAAATTAATCTACAAAGAAACATACAAAAAGCAAAATGATGTGCTAAATACGTGTTATTTCATACTTTAGACAAGTATTTTTGGATAATAATAATCCAAGTATTATTTTACCTTTCTGTTTGTTTTGGAATCAAGTTTTGCCTTACGACTTTTGTACATATGAGACATTAATGCATACATTCCAGGCAACATAAAAAACAACATGTAAATCTTCAATGCTGTAGGAAAATGAAAAGTAAAATTATAAGCATTCGGTAACGTAAGGGAATAAACACCAGTCTCTTCTGTGTATGGAATGCTACGAAGCAAAATTATGCCTTCACATAGAAATCCTAAAGGATACAGTGGAATCCACATGGTATACCTCAACCAAGTTAGCAATGAATTTTCCCTTTTATAGAGCTGAGTTATATAATAAGGATATCTGTAAAAATAAATATTTTTTTTATATTACAATAAAAAAAAATGCTTACCTTATAACTTCAATAGCACTCCATACAAGAAACAAGTAAAACACAACAGGTTTCGTCTGCATTCGTGGTTCAGATCCGATCAATCCAAAAGCTACGATAGCACGTCCTGAAGATTGCAAAAGTGCAGTAAAAGCACTCCCTTTAGTATATCCAAAAAGTGGATGCATAACTTCTAGGAACTGTAGCAATGTCAAAAAACAAACAACCGATCCGACTGCATCGTAGGTACCAGGATATGAATCCAGGCCACTCTTCAAAAATCTCAACACGAGTACGCAACAAACGTACAAGAATCCAAAATACATAAAGAAGTTATAACATATCAAATATAGCTTCTTTGCATCTTCTAAAATATAATAATAAAGTAATAAGACATCTGCGTAAGTACCTTTTTTAAAACCGATTTCTTCTTTTTGTAATTTGTCATACATATTTGGATAATCTTCCCGTACGTCTCGTACTTCTTCTCGTTCTTCTTCATCGTCGTTAAAGTCTTCTTCAGTTTGCCACTTATCAAAGTCAACTTTCAACCATACTGGTTTTTGTGGTTGCGAGGTTATTCTTGGCCACCAGTTTTTTTCTGATTTTGTTACAAGAATATCGACTTTATTTTCATGTACCTTGTAGTTGCTTGTCTATCAAAAAGGTTTTCGTATTTATATGTACACATGGTCAAATTCTTACCTCAGGATCAATATCTGTGTAAAAGTCGATGGTGAATTCATAGTCGTTTAGTCCTTTAGCACCAACGCCTTTCGACAGAAATTTTATTTTACGATCTCCTAACTCCAGTTTGGGGCTCTGTACATAAAAAAAAATTGAGCATGTACCTTACGTATGTTATGATAGGAACAAGTTACCTTTACGTCTTTTAAATCAACTTTGATAAAAATATTTGTTTCCGATTGAGCCCAATATACAAATGGACTTAATGCCATTATGACTATATATTAATGCGAACTTTCTTGAGCCATGAAAATGTCAAGTACGATACAACTAGATACGACAAGATATGAACTAGGCCTTAGTGATAACAGCACAAATTTCTGTCGTTTCCATGGTTGCCTAGTTATGGTTAAATTGTTACAGTCATAGATTACAGTTACAGTTTTCTGCAGTTTTCAATGAATTGGCGATTTACATTACGCGATACGCTACCTCGCGACAAAGTTTTACACTAGCGATAGTCATAAGATTACAGTTGCAGTTTTCAATGAATTGGCGATTTACATTACGCGATACGCCACCTCGCGACAAAATTTTTACACTAGCGACAAAGGGACATCAGTAATCTAATTAGTATTCGTGCGATTGATACGTCCATTTTGCTAATTTCCGTGTTATTTGTTTGTTCAAGTATTATTATATTTTATGTAAATCAGCTTTTTTCAAAGCTATTAATTGTTAATATTTTGAATTGTCCTTCTCAGTATACATGTTTTATGGATAGCAGCGCCACCAACGGTAATGTAATGTAAAAGTTATACAGAAACTCATGGCGCCAAATTTAAATTACGCTGTTGTGATTTGAAAATCCTGCTAAATAGGTTTTGTCAATTCTATTTAATGTCAAAAAATCGTTTTTCTCTTGAATTGAATTGTTAAATTGTGTAGTTATTGTCGTTGTTTTGAGTTATTGTTTTGTGCGTTGAAGAAGTTCTCTTTGTTCCTTGTTGCTTCTCTATATTCCAGTAAGTCACAAAAATGTTGTCTATGTAAGTCATAAATAACGAAGTATAGAAGAAAATGCTTATTCAAGCATTCATTTAGCAATAATGGTGCATTCAAGATATTTTTTTTGCACGTCAATTATATACAGTGTGATCGAGAATATTACTCAACATAAGCCGTGAACAAAAATCGGCATGTCTTTACTTAAACCACTATTTATTTCTTGTCCAAACAAATCAAAGCTTTCCTTTTAGAATCCTATTTTATAGGATAAGGATAAGAATTTGCGTGAAAACGCTTGGCTTCATATTCAGATCTTCGGGGTTTCCCTCATGTATCTATATTTTAGCTGCCTGCGTACCTATTGTTTTCGTTGCTTCGCCACTTCATGGAATTTCCGTATAAATTTTCCATTCAAAAATAATCTGTAATTGATACGTGGCTCCACCTATCGGTGGGAGCCGCAACATCAAGAGTAGTCCGCTACTTAAACATAGGACACTGTACTCGAATAACAAGCCGCTGCTAGAACAATCTTATCCCTAAACCCAATTTCGCAGCCCTTCGACAAGATATGCTACAGAGTGAAGTTGAATAACTCGAATTTCATCTTGACCGCCGTCTAACATTGGCGAAGCATATTTGGACTAGGCGGTTCCAACTTAGTCTGGCACACCGAAGAATGTACTGACTTATGAGAACAAACACTCTTAAGCTTGGACAATAAGCTCATGCTCTGTAAAGCTATCCTCAAGCCTACTTGGTTGTATCCAATTATGGGAGTCGGCAAGCGACTCTAATATCCTCAGGATCCAACGATTCCAGACGAAAATACTTTAGGGCATCTGCGATGCCCCATGGTATGTTTGCAACCACGTCTACCTTAGAATCCACAGATGATAATTGCAATCTTCTTTACAAGGCAGATAGTATTAGATTAAATTAAATGTTGAAGTATTGAATATAAGGGGGCCTTGTCTCATCTATAATAATGGCTATTGTTAGTGCATTTACTTATTGTTCTTTATTAGAAACAAATGATTTTTTTGTAGATTTAGTCTAGTTTATAGGAAAGCCCCAATTTTATTAAATTGAAATTGAAATATTTTTCAAAACACTGCAAAGAGTTAGGTTCGCTCCGTAATCGAAATTCAAAATATTCTATAAGTTAGGGTTTTTTTGACAGATTTCAGTAGTAATATCATAAAATGATATAATAACATTTTGTATAATGTTATATAATCATGTTGTAGAGAAAAACAAGGAAACCAAGGAAAGCGAAAACAATTACAAAAGTAGAGAAAGTTTTGAGCGGGGAGTTCAAAGTGTCTGGCGGGGACCCTTACACTCACTCATTTACTCCGAACGGTCCCATACGCGCAACTTTCTTCGGTAAATTCCCTCACGCATGTGTTCAAAAATATCATAACGTCCTCCGACGAAATTAAAAGTGTTTTCAAAATGAAAAAGATCATTTCGATCGCGTTTCTTATTGTCAATTTTGCGGCATCGACGAGAACGAACGGAACGGAAATGAACAACGTTTCCGCACCCGGAAGTGACAGTGAAGACACGAAGGAAACAAATTCAGATGATGTCACGTCGGTGTCCCGCATTCTCGACTTTTACAACACTGACGTTCTAGCGGCAAATTGGAAATTTGTGAACTTGAAATTGACGAATTCGTGTAGGGAAGACGTTGGAAGGTATATCGATGGACTTAAAAAGGCGGAAAAATGGGCTCTCAAAGGTTAGAAAATTTATTTATAAAAATATTATACAGGTGTCCCCGGTAAAACGAAACACCCTCAATATCTAAGAACCTAAATTTTTTTCTTAAAATCGCTGAAACACGTAAACTTTAGATCGATGGGGGACAACTTTTGGCGAAGTAATGATCGTCATATCTTCAACCCCCTAGCCGCAGGGATGCCAACCCTAAAATTCTTAAATTACACTAGGGGTTGAGTGATATCTCATTTAAAAGCTTACATAATTTGCATTTCAACGGTGTAAAAATTTTTGAAATCCATGTATTCGTTTTCGAGAAATTAGCTATTCAAGATAACTATGGTACAAAACAGAAACGGCAATTTAGTTAGAAAAACAGTCAAGATTTATTTGAGAAGTTGTTGGAAATAGCCTCCCCCAACTTCCATACAGTTATACAAACGTTGCTCAAACCCACGACGTACATTTTGAAAAATTTCAAGGGTGACTGCACGGCAGGCAGGAGATAGAATTGTACATTTTATATCGTAAATTTTTTAAAGACGTCGTGGGTTT
>JAFFZR010028589.1:0-11704 GCA_018397195.1 Lethrus apterus | reverse complement strand
ATATATGATGTTTTTAATCCTTTTTAAGGTCCTAGTTCAAAATGTTAGTTACTTTGTAGATCACCTGCATTTTCACTTGTTGTGCGAGTAATGATTGTAATTTTTAGTTTTATATTGCTAATACAAATAATTCAATAAGACTGTAATATTTTGCTTCCTTAAACTATTTGCAAAGAGGAATCCGATTCCGCTGTCAGATTTTGATATGGATGCACAAAAAAAAATTTTTTTTAGTGATTACGTTTACCCCACCAAAAATTATATGTGGGGTAATCATTGATTACAATTACCCCAGTTGTTCTCGAGGGCCTGAAGGGTCTGCGGCTTATTTACTTAGACTACTCATTTTGTTTTGTACATATAGGTAGGTATTTCAATAAACTTTTCTAAAAAAAACATGGAAATTGTATTTATTCTCTAATATAGTCCCACAACAAAGTTTAGAACTTCCTCTTAAATTAAGATATCAGGCTCATTTTTTTTTATGTGAAACTACATTTTTCATACTCTATTACACTTGCCCAAAATACTCTAGCTTACGATGCATATGGGAATTACAAGCCATGATTACATTTGCCCCGAATGTTGGGGCAACTGTAATCAGCGAACATAATTTATTATTTTTTTATAAAAAATAAACTATGCCTAGTAGAACAAAATAAATTACTTTAGTTAATTACCGATTAGAAATGTAGTACTACCGTAAAAAATCGAAAAGATATCTCTTTTGGGTCTCCTGATATTATAATTTCAAGTGTAACTATTGTTTTTCTGATTACACTTACCCCACTTCACCCTATATGAAATATTTAAGTGTGAAAATTCCTTTTATAATTATTTTATAATGAGACGTTACATCCCAATTTGTTTGTTGAAAAATATATGCATATATATGTATTGATTTAAAAGCCTACTGCTATTGCTTTTTCTGTATTTTAATCAAACTGTGAATAGCATGCATTTTTTTACGTTGAATCAATTTATTATAAAATATGCTTGATGGTGAAGAAAAAAATAATTTGGGGATGTTTACGTTAATTTTTTTTTAATTGTTTGATTGACAAATAAAATCTGTGTGGCAATCCGAGCGGAAATTCGCGATTAATATGGTATTCGACATGTAACGGAGTTGGTCAAATATCGGCAATTCGTATGTACCGCTTAATTGTGGTTTTAGGCCGTGACGAGTACCAAAATATGTTAAATGTTTGGATGGAAATTTCGTCCTCCAGAAATTTAATACATTTTTTTTGTGTGGAAATTTTGAGATTAAAGGCTTTAGAATGTGAAATCTCTTTACTGTGAAGGAAACATTTTCCTGTATTTTAAGGATGAGTTTATCTTCGAGTATGCTCGGTGTTCTATCATACAAGGAATTTATTTGTAGTTTCTATATGATTTTAACAGTTATAGCCGAAATCTAAAGCCACAAAAATGGCATAAGCCTGTCTATGCATAAGCCTGTAAAAAACATAAAATCTTCAAATTTGAACGAATTAAATATTAAGTTGTGTAAGTTATAAGGTACACCGTATATTTTTTATATAAATATTAAAAATTTATAGCAAATTCAAAAACGTAATTTAACAGATCTATTCACCGTATTAATAATAATGAATTAAGGGAGTAGTGCAGGATGAATATAATATATCGAATGTCACTTTCCTCGCTAATTAAATTTTAATTAATCCCAATAGCCTAATTCAAGTAAGAATGAATTTATAAACTCGGATGTTTACAGCCACGAATGATACCTTTATTATAGGTTTAGCGCATTAATGCGTATTTACCAATCGAATATTTAAATAATCACGCGATCGTATTAATATCCAATCGTTTTTCAGAGCATTTGTTTCAATAAATTTATAGGCCAATTGCTCGAAATCGGGTTAAATTCAAAGCAATTTTATTAGAATTTTTTTTTACAAAGACTTGGAAGTAAGACTTACTGATTTTCGGAAAAAGTTTGCTATTCATCATACATTTCGAGGTAAACGTCAAAATTTTCCGGCCTGTTCTAGGTGTAGGTTTGAAGCAGGCCAAAATGTTGACAACATATATTGATTCAAAATTTACTAGCCTTGGAAAAAACAAACGTGGATTTCATATCAGTTAGTTTTCTTATAACTATCACTCGTTTATCACAATGTCAGAAATCACAAAAACTGAGTACCTATCGAGCTGTTATCAGATTCCTTACTAAAGAATGTTTTTCTCCTCAAATCATCAAAGATCGGCTGGATCTGGGTGTACAGGGAAAAATCCCCGTCTTATTCTGTAGTAAAAGATGGACAGAAGTCCTTGGAAGATGATACAACAAACCGAAAGTCCTCCTCCCCATAGTCCAGATAAGTCCCCCAGTTCCCCCAGTTCCCCAGTCCACTGGGGGACTTATCTGGACTGTTTGAAAATTTGTTAAAGGAATTTTCAATGGCGCGTTTTGATGACAAACCGAAGGAATATTTTGTTAGGGGTATTCGTTTGTTGCTGAAACTATGTAATAAGTGCATTGTTGTCAGGGAGGGACTGAAAAATAAAATTTTAAAGTGTGTTTACGTTGTTTCTTTCATAGTCAGGACGGAAAATTTTAACGCTTACCTCGTAGTTGTTGGGCCCATTTTCTCTTTTAATATTTGAATTTTTCTCAGTTTCATTTATTTTTCTGGTTTCTTTCTCGCAGTTGTTCTGAAATTTTGCATCAAAATGTTTTTCCCAAAAGAATTTTTCTGAACGGAGGATGAAGAAAAAATGGTAAAGTGCCCATAAAAAAGTTTAATGGGGAGGAAAAGGCAGCGAACTAACGAAAAAGGAAAAAGAATTAATGAAAAAATGCTAGAGACAAAGCTCAATGTAAGAATTGTTATAATATTTGCAATTAAAGAATTCCAAGGTTTTTAATTCATATTGGTACCATATGTTTATTTTGATTTTTAAAATTTGGTGTTTGGTGCTGCAACTGTGAAGAATGCAACATGATATTTATTGTTGCGGATAATCAGCATTTTATTTCATTGAATTATGAGGAAATATAAAATTAAAAGCGATTTATTTCCATAACTGATCGGGTCATAAACCGTCACCCTTGAATATATTTTAAGCGCAACTAACTCTTCCTATAATCCAGCCAAAGCAAATGGAAAATCGAACGCGAGAGTTTAACTGGGACTAAATCGAACAGCATGGTCCGACAATTTTGTGAACTAAAGTCGCGTTGTGGCTTTCACAATTTCGCTCGTCTGAGACTTTATAACGACCAATTACAACTCCCAAATGATTACATAAAAAATGATTTATTGCTATTGTTCCAGGCGGCGCGGCGTTGAGCGACCGATGAAAATCAAATCAATTTCGAATAAACAAAATTTTATGTAGTACTATTATTTTTGTGTTGAGAAATCGATGCAATCGACGACGTTCGTGATTTCGCAAAATTTTTTAGTTATGTTTTTCGAACGCACGAGTTTCTATTTTTAGGTTGTCGATTAAATCGCCCAGAACCGTTGACATTTGCGCGAGAATCTCAGCAGAACTGGACGTATAAATTATTTATGGCGGAATTGCTTCGAAAGTACTTTTCTCCATTTAGAAACAATTATTCATAAAT
Source organism: Lethrus apterus (assembly GCA_018397195.1). NCBI lineage: Eukaryota > Metazoa > Arthropoda > Insecta > Coleoptera > Geotrupidae > Lethrus > Lethrus apterus. Next base: position 8,100 of record JAFFZR010028589.1, on the reverse strand, counting down.
ACGCGTTTTTTAAATTGTTTTCTTCCTTTAGAATTCTCGCACAGTGCATTTTTGATGTACTTTTTTAGGGAAGAATGGGGTAAAATTGTTTTTTCGTATTTTCTCACAAATGGAAATTCAGTTTAGTAATTTTGTTTTAGTTTTAATTGAAAAAACATGTCTTAAAAAGTCGTAAAACTCACAGATTGTAAATTACAAAATATGTGCTGATGATAATGTTATTTTTAACTTACCTTAGTGACTTGGTGTATTTACAAATGTGTTGTGTCTCTGCTAATCATCATGGTAACTTGTGCTGTAACAAACTAAAATTTGTAAATTATTAATTAATTTTTAATTTTAATTTCATTTAAATTTAAATTTCTAAAACTTAAAGATATAAACTATAAACAAATTTAATTTATCTTTTTAATACATTTAAGCCCGTATAGAAAACGTTGCGCGTACTTAAAAGCACATTGTGTGAATATATGGTCCTATCAAGGCAGTGCACGATCTAAACTTAAATTAATGTTCCCGACCAACTTAGAAAATGGTCAAGTCGAATTACAAAAGAAATTAGCGCTAGTTAAACTTAGATAACAATCAGCAATTAGGATCAAAATCGAATCTCATCATTTTAAACTTGCGAAGGCGTATATGTACGTTTGAAAGCTGGAAAACTTTTTGAACTGCATCGATCTTCGTCATTGTCTGCGAGCCAACAAGGTGGCCGTATTCATTTCCTGTGGCGAACTTTGGATGTGCATTTAAGTGCAATGACTTCGTAAAGCTGAAAATTGGAAACATTTTTAATTACAATAAATAAATAAATATTTAATTGCGATGTATGCGAAAATTTGTGCGTTGAGCGTTATCTGGATCGTTATAGGCGTTAAATGTATGGGGAAAGAGATTATTACGTGGTAGTTGGAGATAAGGGTTAATGTACGGCGGTTTTATTAGTTTATTTCGTGGAATGGATTTTTTTGCTAGACTAATGGATATTTCTACGGTTTGTGAAGTAAGATTAGTTGGAATACATTAATATAAGGAGGTTTTCTACTGAATTAAAAATCTATAAAATAAACATATTCTTCAACTAAATGTGGATGTGTACATGAGGTCACGTGAAAAATAGTCTAATGTTTTTTTTTTCTAAATTATTCCTGAAATGGAAAAGTACGAAGGATTGCAGATCGTCCAGATAATGAAAAAAAAAAATTATTGTCTTCTAAAGCCTCACAATGAACTAGGATTTTTTCTGAATAGAATGGTTTTATAAATAAACATAGGAAATGTGGTGTTTGATAAAGTTGAGATCGAATTGCCGTGTTTATAGCCCAAAAGACGATGGTGGAAATCCCCCAAGGGTTAAATAAATCGTTGGAGATTAAACGGAATAATTGTTACGTCCCAAGATCACAATAAAGGATTGTCTAGATTACTTTTCCAATAATTATCGTTTAGAAATTCGATTATATTTCAGTCTAGAAGTACGCCGTGAGCTTCTAATTGACGACGTTTTTGTAAATGTGTGCGAAATTGAAATTTTTCACGTAAAAATTTCAATTATTGGAATTTTGGTTTTCGTGTCGCTCTACTTCGTTTTATGTTCGTTATCGGCAATTTACGTTGTTACGGTTTGACGTGCCATTTCGCCCACCGCGTCAATTTTGTGAATTATTCCCTTTTCGCCCGTCGATAACGAAATTACATCACGTGTGCAATTTATTATAAATAAAATCAGGAACGTTAAATCTGGATAAAATACGATGAATTGCTGTTGTTGTTGTTGTCCTGGCGTGATGTATTGTTTTGAATTTTGCATTTATAATGAAATGAAAATGTAAATAAGCATGATTTGTGAAATTGTTAATTCGTTTTGTTAAAATTTTGTTAAAAAAATTCTTGATTAGGTAGAAAAAAAAATAAATCACGTTTTTACATAATTTTATTTTCGAATCTTTTGATTTATTTTTGCTGTTATTTTTATAATTCATTTCTATTATAATGATCTTCAAATTGTGACTTATCCTCTAGATCAACGGTGGGCAACCCCCGACCCTCGGGCCAGCTACGACCCGCGAAATGTTTCTATCCGGCCCGCGAGATCTTTAGATGAAATTATAAATAAATATTTTTCATTGTAATTCTTTTAGAATTGATTATAAACGCACATAGCAACAACATGTATGTCATACTCAACTAAAAGAATTACAATGAAAAATATTTATTTCATATTTGTAGACTAAAAATTTATAGGTCACAAGAAGGTGTCAATTAATTACTACGACCCGCGGAAAAAACGTAAAATGTATTCTGGCCCATGTTATAAAAAAGGTTGCCCACCCCTGCGCCTAGATAACAAACGGATTTTATTTATTTATCAGCTTGGTATTTGGGGCTTGTCTATACAATTGCGACCAATATTCCCCAATATTAGAAAATTTGGTAAAAATCTCTTTCATTCCAGCCACGAAAACCTATGAAACTCAAACAAAACAAAAACATTTATTGCGATATAAAATTCTTTATGATTTTACAATCTCATCGATTCGTTGCTTCGGGTGGTATTCTGTTTTGAGTTTTCGTTCATTCGTTCAAAATGAAATCTCTGTCGGGAGGATTACGCGTTCCGTTATTCAGTAGGAAATATCCTTTGTTATTGCTTGTAAATCATAGGTGACTTGGCGCCGTCTTCGAGAATACGGCGTCTCTTCTTGCATTTCAAGTAAACGTTGGTTGCCTCTTGGCATGAGATAAAATGTACAGCTTTAATGGAATAGCGCGAATAATTTATTTCAAGACTCGTAAATATTAATGCCATGCGGGGCAGTATGTTGTGTTTTGGTGGTATTTATTTATATTGTGCGAAAGTAACCTTTATTTTTTCCGCCTCATTATATCAAACTCAGAACTTGGTAATTAAGGAGTAGTTGATTAGGCGTAAATATCAGTATCTGATGAGTATAACCTATAAAAATGCTATTTATAATTGAATTATACTGAAAATAAAATTATCCATTATTGTATTTATTCTACAGGGACGGTATTAAAAATGCTATCGACTTGCAAGCTCATTTGACTTTAAATGTGTACGGACGGAAATTTGCATATCTGGAGCCTTTGTCCAACCCATAAATTTCCGTTATATGTACTTCTAGTCTCGATTGTTGGAATGTTGTTTGCATGAAATATTTTATTTTTAATTTTACAACACAAGCACGAACGCTTGTTTGTTTGACTTTTCGAATGAAAAGTTACGTTTTTCTCGTGAAAATTGTCTCGTTTTTAATTTCAATTTTGTTTTTAATATTCTTGTACAACAATACACATTTTGAACAATTGTGACATTAAATTTCGGAATTGAAGCAAATTTTGTCATACGAAACCGTATGTACGTTGTCAAAGATTGTGTAAACATTTAACATCATGAATATGCATTAGTTTCCGAGCACTTTCGAAATAACTAAGCTGTTGTATCTAACGGGAACAATTTGCGAAGTTTATATGCAGATTTGAATTAACGTTTTCAATTATTAGATAAAGTTCGGGTTAACATTGACAAAACTTTTATAAATAAGTTCTTATAGTTGGTTTTGAAAAATATATCCTTCGTGATGTTGCCAAAACATAAATAAAAATTTCTCTTGTTGAATGACAAGTACGTTGCACGTTGCCTCAAATGATTTTAATTAGCTGTTGTCGCATGAAAATACAACGCTGAAAAATGGCGTATTCATTACGAAGAAAACGAAGTTAAATTACATGCCATTTACTTTCGAATTATTTGTAATGTGAAGAGACATAGATGAGTTCAGTGTGTAATTTTCGTCGACAGTCTGGTATTAAAATCCACCAGATGAACAACTAGATAATATCATTACGTGTAATAGTAATTGAACACAAAATTATGTGTTTGCTTTTTGCCGGATACACGTCGAAATGTTGTTATATGACCCACTAATAAACCTAAAATGATTAAATATATTTAAAAAAAAAAAAACTGCTTGATTGAGTATTACGAAAAAAGAGTCATCGGAAAAGTAAATACTCAATTACGTTTATAAGAAAATTTTAATTTGGAAGAAGAAATCATGAAACTATTTCAAGAGCATTTTTGTAGCCTGAACGTGATTTGTTCCAAAATGTTTCTCAAAATTGCAATATTTTGATTTTTTGTAATACATACATTATTATTATTCATTATTATTATTAATCATGTGTTATTAATCATGTTGGTCTAGAGACCCATTGAGCCTCCGTACAAGGTTCTCCTTGGCGGCCTCCAGAGTAAGCAGCTTGCCCCACAGTAAGCAGCTTGCTCCACAGTAAGCAGCTTGCTCCACAGTAAGCAGCTTGCTCCACAGTAAGCAGCTTGCTCCACAGTTAGCAGCTTGCTCCACAGTTAGCAGCTTGCTCCACAGTAAGCAGCTTGCTCCACAGTAAGCAGCTTGCTCCACAGTAAGCAGCTTGCTCCACTCCAGATCCCATAGGTCCGGCAGAAATTGCTTTCCAAGAAGCCTACATCTTAGCGCTTCAAGCGGAGCGCAATCACATAGGATAAGCACATAGGATGTGCGTGGAGGTCTCCTTCTCCTTGCAGTGAGCTTTGCGTAGCCTGGCTAGCGCCGATAGCCCTTCCATATTGTTATAGAAGGACCTTCAGCTCTCCTTTTTCCTTTTTTCTATCAGGCTTTTGTACGACGCCTGGGACTCCCTTAGAGTTCTTTATTCCACCAAGGGGTGCCATGATATCCTTTAAACGTCTTTGATACATTATTGATACATTACTACAGACTATTGTTTAATATTGCTGCGTTTTGTGCTTTTTATAGCTGTCTTTATTCCATTTATTATTTTAATGGTTTAATGTTTCATAAAATGCTTTCAAATGAATTTTTCTAAATGGATATCCATTCCCACAAATACAGATCGCTTGATGTGAATGTGCCAGATCGATGTATTATTTACGAATAAAAATGCAATTGGATAGGTATTTACCCGATATCGGAGCCAATCAGAGCGGCGATTCTATTCAATTCACGTGCCTTTGGATTTGTTTGTTGCAGTTGTTTGGCAAATGAATTGCATCAACTTTTATTACAGTGCTATCCGATGAAGCGTATTTCAAAGCTCTTTTTTTTAATTTGTATACTTGTTTTTACTTCCGATAAACAATCATAAAGTGCGTCGGCCAAATGAAATTTTAATGTTGGGATTTACGTTACACGCAATGGCGGTTGGCGCATTTCGTTTAAGTAGACCATTTGTCATTTATTTCAGCGATCTAATAATAACTCGCTTGCCATAAAGAAAAATACGTCATTGAAGTATTTTAAGTATCGGATATGGGATATTTCGTTGTTATATTAAATCTAATAATTGCGTAGCTCAACAATTGAATAGCCAGGATTTATCGAACACACATGAAAATTTTATGCATGGTCTCTTATAATTATATAAAAATAACAATGACACAGTTTTAATCAAATTTGCTCGAAACTTTAAATCCGATTAAGTCAAATAATCCATTACACCCTAATGGATTGTACTTTTAACGAAGTATTTTAAATGCGCTTCCCTTTGAGTCCTGCAAATCCTGCAAAAAATCCATTAGTTAGTTTTCGTCGTAAAGTCAGTTCAATCGTAATTAATTCCTACGTTCGAAGCGCGCGATTGTAAATGGAAATCACAAAGGTAGATTTATGTCGACACGTTGTAAGGGAAATGATCGTTCAAAAGGTGAATTTAAGGTCCTTTAAATGAAAACCGTCTGTGAATACCAAACAGTTTACACGTTAAGTGATAATTGTTATTATCGTTTGATTTCAATTAAAAACACACGTGGGAAATTACGTGTTATTCGGATTTCAGTTGTTTGTTGTCTTTTAGTTTTGAAAATCGTAAGATTTTCCTAAAAGATTTATTTCTGTATTTTTTTTGTGTATTTTCTGCAAACTTCGTTTATGCGATTATCAGAAAGAAACTACTTAAATTTTTAAAAATTGAACCGTCTAATTTCAGTCTAAGATTTCATACAATTCACATTGTGAAAAAATTCTTCACATACAGGTTGGGCCACCGAAAACAGTCCACCTTGTTTTTTTCGACCTTTTAATCCATTTATAAAAAAAGTGCTCGAACACGTCATTTTTTTTCAAAAGGGGACACTTGATATAGCTATTTTCACTCGGGTTATCAACCCGTAAGTGGTGGTGAGTGTTACCCCAATAATTTTAAATGGAAATAGGGGTTAAACAATACGGTTTTTTTTTAAAAGTCTATAATTTGGTTATTACAACGGGTTTTTTTCGGACTGTTTTCGGTGTCCCAAAATTTATTTTTATCATTCCAATATTAGCGTCTACGAATTTCCACTTTTCTACCTTGTAATATCCAATAAATTAATTTCTGTCGTCCATTTAAGAATTACGAACTCAAATAAATCGTCTTATTAATTTCTTCCGGGAATTTCTCGATTTCAAAGTGGTATCGAAGGGGGGGGGGCATTTTTCAAAAGTTGGAACGATTTCTGCGGTAAGTCATTAATGGAAAGCGTTCGTTCCTATTAACTGTCGACGGTTATTTAGCGAGACCATTAATTCAATGAGACGCTTGCAATGTTCGTTCCATTTACTATCATGTAATGGAATTAACCTCGGTGACTTTTATCAAGATATTACATTTGCTAATTGGATTTATTTCGTCCCCACAGTTAATGTATAGAATATGGTTGATGACGTTTTCATCGAAATGAAATGGAATGTTTTAATATTGTGGAATATTGTGTTTCTTATTGGAATATTTCCTTAATTCCTGCTCACATTTCCTGCGTACAAAGCTGTGCACTATCAATATTTATGTTTTGATGGCGTCTACATTTTCCTGGAAGTATGTAAATTGTAGATAAATATAAATGCAAATTTCACAAGATATATATAATTTACAGTACTATTTTACTACACTATGTTCGTAAATTCGGAAGAATAAATACATAAGCCAGCCCTTAGTTGGCCAACACTGATCGTATTATTTAGACGTCCAATTCTACTTTTGTTCGGTTATTGTTAGATGATGCTTTTTCGTGCAATTGTCTGTTAGATTTTGTGTAAAAGTTAATAAAACACACACTTTCTTTTGAATGTCTGCAATCACTTTTAAAGGAGAAAATGTAATAAAATTTTAATTTCTTAACATATTTTTTTATTTATTAATAACTAATTACTACCAATCAAATAATTTGGAGTAACTAAAATCGTGTTTAAACTAAGTTTATTGATAAATACCTCAAACGGAGGCGTTTCCTTGGCGATGAAACTACAGTACTTGTCCCCAGATTTAAATACATTCAAATTGAAGTGATTAATTCACCTTGCTGCACTTCACTTCTATAAACAACTGTTTTTTATATTGTTAATAAACAATAAATGATTATTTAAATACTTTAAAATCGACACCTGTCAGCTGTCACACATGTAAACGTTAAATATCGGAAATCTAGTTGAGAATACGGCAATTTACACTGTGTAAACGTGTCTCGCAAGTAGTCAATCAGTAAGCGAATTTTTTAAGTGAGAATTTTAATTTACTCCTCCGAATTTACGAACGTAGTATATAGTGTAAAAATCCAAAGTTAGAAAAATATAATTAGTGAAAATTATAGTCAAGTGGGGTAAACGTAAACGTTTTTTGTATTCAGTAATTTGAAATTTCATATTTTGTGTTTAACGAGTAATTGTTGACCACTGTAATAATACCCATATAGTTTCAACTGTTTTAAAGATTTTCTCCAAATGTTACCTTCATACGAGTTACTATCTGACTTTCGAGGACTGTTTACAATTACCCTATCGAAAAATTATATTGTGCAAATATATGGGGTAAATGTAAACACCTTATTCGATGTCCAATTGATCTGCTAGTAAAGTTTGTTGGGGAATTGGAAATGCTGGTTTAGATCGGGAAGCTGTTCGGAGACGAGATTTTCCAGTTGAAACATGCAATGAGAACAACAATGCAAGTGAATTATATTTTTATGAAGCCTGACGATAAGTGCAATTTTTGTTTCTTACGTCATTGACCGGACTTATAAAATCGTCTTGAGTGTACCACTCT
>JAFFZR010028588.1:0-11710 GCA_018397195.1 Lethrus apterus | reverse complement strand
ACAATTACTGACAAAATTTTAAACGGAGGCATATGGTGAAATATAAAGTTAGAAGTTGAATAATGCTCATATAACAATCTTGTACTTTATATGTTTATAATAAATACATAACAGCAGATTTAATATTGTCCTATTTAATTTGACACCTATTTATATGAACCATAAGGGTCAGTTTTAAGACGGTCAAAAAGTGAATGACTCCAGTTTAAATTTCGTGCTCGTTTTTGACGTCACACTAATGCGGTCCATTTGTATAACCAGTGCAGTGCGTGTAGTGCAGTGCAGTCAGCACGACTTGATTGCGTGAAGCTCCCTGAGGATTCCAAGATCGACCGCGAGACAATAATAATAAATATAATAATAATAATAAATTACTACCATGAGAACTGACGTTGATTATTTTAACATTTTTTAAATATTTTCCATGTCCATTGTAGGGCTTGGAGTAGACGATATCTTTGAACTTCAAAAATACTTACCTTTTATCAACAATGCAGTTTATTATTATTAGTTCTAAATAATTACAAGAAAAATATTACGTTCAGACAACGTCAATATTTCGATGCTAAAGATAATTCAAGAAAAAAATGATACTATTAACGTTTTATTGTGAACTGCATCAAATACATTTACAGATTTAAATCCTGCTATACAGTCCGTTCTACAAAACGGGCCCGAGACTATAGCGACTTCAATTGTGATATAATCACCAACAAACCATGTATATTATAAAATGGGACAGTCTTAGCTACAACTTGGCGAAAAAAATTCCTTATTAAACACCTTCATTTATTTGTTATGACGTCATCGCCATTTTTTTAAAATGGCAACCTATAATTTTTAATTGTTTTTTCGTTATGATTTTTAATTCTGTTTTCAACGGTATACAATTTTAAATAGGTTGCATAAGAAAAAAATCAAGAAAAACGGCCTTACAATTTGTTGGTGGTAAATCACAATTGAAGTCGCTATAGTTTCGGGCCCGTTTTGTAGAACGGACTGTATACAAGTGGAATACATCCCACTAAAAGTCTTATGGAATCCTTACTTCACTGAAACTATATTTACACAATTTTTTACAGAAGGATCCAACTTCAACAAGACAATAAAATATATACCTACTTAAATTATTTATTAAAATACTTGTTATTGTATAAAACTATTTATTTGTACCTATCACTTTCTGAAGAATTGTCACTAATTTCTTCTTCTTCGTGAATAAGTGCATTTTCTTTCGCGTCAAAATGTATAAAACTGAAAAATCAATGAATAAATAAACAATATTAAAGAAATGAAATATAAACTTACATTGTGATAACCAAAACTGCTAATTGTGTGGCTATCGTCAAATAATATATGGAAGAAGGTTCTGTATGGATCGTGGCATTATAGATTTGTGTGTACAGAACGCCAGATATCAAAGGTATGGCGTTATCCGCCACCGACAAAATGGAGAAAACTTTTCCTCTTTCCGTTGCTGAAATCATCTTTGAAACCATTGATCTTATAACAGGTGCCACAACTGGTCCAAACCCGGCAAACGTTCCACCTAAATAACATTTGCTTTAATAACTGATTCCATGTTCAAAAATTACTGATTACTTACCAATATAAAGTACCCAACCAACGGTACCATATGCATAAAAAAATCTTGCAGCCGAATGAAAAACGGCGCCAAACATGATGATGAACGTATCTTTCCATCCAAGAACTTTGCTAAGGAATGGAATCACCAACAACAAAACAACATCCTGTAATGCCGACACGTAAGTCTTGAAATTGCTGAAATTACTCAACGTCCATTTGAGCACGAGCTGAACATACAAATACATCATCGGTTTTTCGTCTCGCTGAAACGTGTAGCAACTCATTGCCAGAATCAACAACAGAAGATAAGTGCGACGTTTCAGAGGTCGTTTCTTGAATAACGTGTTGGCCGTTTGTACTAAATGATCTTTGTCAAAGAAATCAGTGATGACATTTTTGGCTTCACTCAATGGTCTTTGCCTTTCACTTGTGCGCCATTCTAATCTCAAACATGTGTATAAAATGGCAAGCACCATTAGGCTTGAATTGATCGTGAACATCACCGCGTAAGATTTGTTTACAATACCGTTATAAAGTAAGTTGCCTAAAAATAATTTTTTATCTAGAGGTTTAACATCTTCCAAACTGCATCAGTTTGTTAAATGGTTTTTTAAATTTTTAAATTAGTATTAGATAAATGGTTCGTTCATGAATAAAATGTACAAAATTGGCTTACCAACAGCTATACCGATCGGCATTGTCGCCAAATAACAAACTTCCAATACGGTTACCCTCAAAGTACGATTTTCTTGGGAAGATACATCCGTCACATATGTAAAAGCGGCTGCAAAAATAGCCACATCGGCACCAGTAAATGCCATTGGTAATGTAGCTGTGTAAATTATATATTCAACAGGCCATGTTTCTTGCAACGCGTTGACTACAACCATGATGGAATAATAACATTTTCCGATAAGTCCCATTAACAAAGGTAATTTTCTTCCCCTTCTGTCTGCCCAAGCACCCATGAAAAATGCCAAAAGGATCTGACCGACGTGTCCGGCTATATCGTTCCATTGATGGAAATTCGATACGGTTATCTGGAGAAAAAATCGGGATTAGTTTTGTGTAGTGTTAGTTATTTTTCATGTTTTAGAGAAGCTTATTTCTTATTACCTGAACTTCCTTATTAAGTGCTTGATGGTCATCAGATGTCAAATTATCGCAGATTGTATTATTCAAATTATGATTCACTGTGCAAGCTTTATGCACGAAGAACGCCTGTTCTACTACGGTAGTGGTCATAAATGCCATCATATAGAAGACCATAGTCGGCTCCACAGTGATTAATGAAAAATAATACTTGAGTCGACTTCTCCATGATGGTTGTGACATCTGCAAAAGAAAAGATGTAAATAATCTTGAAAATTATATAAATCAAAAAGATTGGAGACTGTGGCTGTAAAATATACAAAAAACTAAAAAAATCCCTTACCACAACAAACTCTAAATACGTGGCAACTGAGTTAACACAGTGTTAACCCACTGGTGATCTGGTGAAGAGCATATCTTCAAAGGTGATACCTTAGCTAGAGACACTAATTTAACACTGATTCCTTTTTAGGTTTTTCTACTGAGGATGGCAACTTAGTTGCCGAAATACGTATTTAGAGTTTTTTGTATTGAAAATATATGTAACATTTGATGTGGTATCTTCCATAAGCATTGTCCAAACATCCACGAGTTTTAAAAGATATCAGCAAAAGGTGCCATTAAACTATTAAAATATTCCTATCCCACCGATTCTACCTCTCTTCTTTCACATATTCTACTATGATATCCAAACGACAATTATTCGCCTCGTTCAGAATCAGCTGAAAACCGGAAAGCAAAAGAAAGCCAGTTGAATAGAACAAAGGATGAGGAAATGGGCAAGATTACAAAGAAATAAAATAAACTACTAAAGAGTATTTTAACATTTTCCAACAAATTGATGAACTGAAAATTTAAAAAATAGTTTCGAAAAGGCCACATACCAGCAAGTAAATTATCAATTAGGAGCATACTTCGGCCGTCTTCCTTTGTTACAGAAATTAAAGAAGATACTACCACAAAATTTAGACATATCTAACATTCTAAGCCACAGAAACATCTCCTCCAAATTATTTATATATTTAGAAGAAAACTGATATCTATTATTGGCAAAAAAATTATTAATTCAAATAAGAGAAATAAGGGCTAAAGAGGTTCGAGCTATTGATACTAATAAGAAAATTTGATTAGAATCAGTCTTGAGTAGTGTTTTTTTTTCGAAATTTAAAACAAAAAAATGACCCCCCTCGACCATTACGCAGGTACGGCACTGGAAATTACAAAAGAAGAAAACTTAAGATTTGATGATTTCTGTTTTTAAGTGAGAAACGCTTATAAAATTAATGATTCAAATATTGACAATTAGTATGACAATAAGTGATAAAATTAATAACAATAAATGCAGTTACGAATTTTAATAAAATTAATTAGATGACAGCGTATTTTATTAGTTGGCATGCGTGAAACACATTGACGTAAATAACTTCATAGTAATCATAGTAAAATGGCTGCTCTGTCGAACACGTGCTTTAGTAAAAAAATATATAAATTTGAAGCTACTGTGAATACAAATGGCAACAATTAGTAACTAAATACTTATTATTTACTTTCATGCAATGTACTATTTTTTTATTTAACTCGTTATGTAACTTTGTATTGATTTTTACCCAATTACCTTTACAATTCAACATCCAGTTGTGTGTAAGGCTCTCAATTGCCAATCAATTCAGTTTCATATGGTTTCATAACGACTGTTATACTTTCTACATCAGATCATTTTTGTCAATAACTAATATTTGTATTAAAATTTAAAACGAATCTTACGTTCTCCAATGAGACATTAGAACTGGAAGGTGGTTGATTAGGGGCGAGATTAGGCAAATATAATTTTTGCACTTAATCAATTACTGACTTAGGCATATCAATAATAAATTAATTAAAATTAAGTTGAATTAACACAAAAAAGGTTTGTGGAGAATATTCATATAAATGATTTTGTCTTATCAAGATATTTATTGATAATCAACAACTTTTTCTCTAGATACGTAGATACTTTTAGATGTTTTATTTATCCAAAAATTTTGAGAGAGATATAAATATAAAAATAAAAAGAAAAAAAAGAAAAAAAGAAATTTGTAGTAATTTCTAAAAACAAAAACAATAATCTGCCAACCAATGAAAGGCTACCAGTGTAATAACCACACATAAATAAAATAATAGTTACAACCAAAAATTTTACGTAAACACAAAAATAATATTATTAATTTATGTTGTCGATTCTTACATTTTTAGTATTGTTTAACTGGAATCTTTGCAAATTATTAAATTAAAACACGACCGAAGTGCGAATAATAAAACTACACAAAACTCTACACAGAAACATAGAACTTTTCGAAAGATGACCGAAACAAACTGACGAAACGTAAATGAATTTCACACAAGAAAATAGCAGACCAATGCCATGTTTTAATGTAATTATTTGCCACTTAAACAAAATACAAAAATGCATTGTCTTGGCAAAAATATACATAATATGCAAGACACGGAAAATATCCTATTTCAAAAAATTTATAAACGTTTTGCATCTTTTGAGTTGAATAATCATTTTTCTCATATTTTCCTTAGATTCTTAATTCACTTAGTTGTTGGTATTTTTCTTTTATTTTTTCTTTCTTCAGTTTATTCAAATTTTGCTAGTTGTTCTTAACATGTTTATTATATAAATAAATAAATATGATGTTTAAAATTCTGTTCAAAAAACACTTGAGCAATATCTTCTTTATTATAAGGAATATTTTGGATTTTTATGATAAAAATTCTCTTCAACTTTGTTGATACACGAATTGTCCAAAGTTTTGAAATTAACATTATGATTTTTTATATTTAAAAAAACAATATCAAACGTCTTTATTTTTAATTTCAACTTCACATTTATTTTTATTTATAAATAAACATTTATTGTGAGTAATTCGATCAATCAATCTCTACTCTGAATCTATCCATTGATTATCTTTACACTTCACGCTTGTACTTCAAACATCAACACAAGCACAACGTCATTATACAGTGAGATCGAAAAAAAGATTAGTCAAAGTAAGCCATGAACAAAAATCGGCATGTCTTTATTTAAACCACTATTTATTTCTTAATGTCAAATTGACGTTTGTCAAAAATGTTCAATAGGAAAGTGCTTCTGAAATTCTTCATAACAGGCAACGTAATAATATTGCCATTTACCGTTTCCTGTTTCATTTCCATTTCAAAAATAGAATTCTAAAAGAAAAGCTGTGATTTGTTTGGACAACATTTTTGATAAACGTCAATTTGACATTAAGAAATAAATAGTGGTTTAAGTAAAAACAAGCCGATTTTTGTTCATGGCTTACTTTGACTAATCTTTTTTTCGATCTCACTGTATTATAATGCATTGAGGTTGAACAGAACAGGGTTTAAAGAATTTACATGTTTCAATTCTTTCTAAGCGTTAAACCTCTTTGGGTTTTCTAACTCGTTATTACTCTGTGTCTGTGTCCACCTCTTCTTTCTTCGCAGAGTATTCCACTTGCCTAATGTTGCTTTAAGATGTATGAAGATTGCAAAAAATCTCTAAGCTTCTCAAAAGAATTTTCAAGTTTTCGTCTGTAGTTCTTCAATTTAATCTTCAGCACTTCATTCCATATGATGTATAATTCATTTAACAAACGGAAGTCTCTCCCACTTTTTTCGTCTCGTATATCCAGTTCTCGTTGTTTTATCTTCAACAGGATATTTCTTTTACTTCGTTCCCACCCTGCATACTCTGATGAATTATATTCCTTTATTATATTCCTTTATTATATTACTTTTTGTGCAAAAAGCTGTAAATAGTATTTGTGTCCATTCTACAGGGTGTTTCGTTATTCCTGGACAACATTTTTTTTTAATGGAACGCTATATTTTTACACATTTTTATTCTCTATCTTGTTTTAAGCAACTAAGTATATTTGTTTTTTGAATAATTTGCGAGGTTTCCGCGTTATTTTTTGTACCTAAATATTTCTCAATTAACTAATAGCATAACAAGGTTAGCCTTTATTAACAGAATATCAAATCATATCTCTTTATTTTTAAGTTAACATCAGTACGTCGATTTTAAATTAGAATCTGAAAAATTTGTAAAGTATGTAAATTATTTCATTAAAAAAGAATGTATAGTTATTTAAAAACAATGCGCGTGATAATGCACAGTGACCACGTAGATAGGCATTCCGTTCTTTTAAACAGAAGCAAAGTTCATTTTCATTCCTTTTTAATAGAAATATTGACTGTTAAGCATCTGTATTACTTAATAAAGTACTTATCTTTCAGTTGTTTTTTCTTTTGTTTTAAAATTTTTAGTCAAAACTTCTTGTCAATATTTAATTAATAAAAAAAAGTGAATCACGTTTAAATTTTGTTAATGAATCGGCTACTGAATTAAATAAAGAGAAAGAGAATTAATCGTATCAGTAGTACTTTCCATTTCGTTATATCATTATTACATATGTATGTGTCTAAGTTCATTTATAAATGAATTATAAGTAAATATAAGGCCAAGGTTAAATCGAAATCATATTTACCAAATTGGTGTCTGCATCGCGATTTACAATAAGGCTGTAATCGTTATTAACTTCCTGACCATCAGCCATTCTTATAACAAGAAAAAGAATAATTCCCTCACCAAACGCCTATGCAGTTTAACTACCGCATAAGTTTCGCATATTTAAATAAGAGGGCAAATATTGTTATGTCGTATGTGCTACTAATTGGTTGAGTAAAGCAATTTTTATTGGAAGTTTGATTATAGTAAATAACTGATAACGATATCCGTACAACAATAAAATAATTTTAACTTTAAGAGTAAAAACTATTTATTTATAGATTCCCGACGTTAATCTATTAGAATAGGTATTTATGGTACCATTCAGTTTAAAACACAAATTGAATAATTTTTTGAATCAAAATAATTATTAGAAATTGATTATTTTCTAATTTCTTAATTTTGTTTAAATTAAACAATTAAAACACAATTTTTAAAACGTTTAACAGTTCTTTGTTCAAGAGTACTTACCGGTAATTTTTTATAAATATTTTCAGAAACAACACCGTTCACATCTTACAACAATAAAAATCGACTGAACACGATTTGATTGTGTTGAATCAGATAAAACAATCTAGCTATTATTTCACTATCAAAGTACTTTATATAGTTGCCATAAAACCACATCATTAAGCAATTAAGGCATTAATAAAATTATTTAAACAATTCAAGACAAAAGTTTGGTTTTATTTTTTTGTTTATCTGTTACATAAAAAAATCTCACCTAAATCATGTGACAAAACAAATTGGTTCCACTTATTATTTTGCTAATCAAAGAGGCAATCGCACTAACGCATTTGAACTATAAACTTATTTAGATCATTATCATCTTAATAATGAATAGCATTTATTCAAAGCGAACATGCGAAGGTCATAAATTTTGATAGTGTGATTCTGTTTTGGTGTCGAATAACATCGCTGATTGTATAGTAGACGTGAGAATATCACATTTATTAATTTATCGAATATAATTAAAAATAAAAAATGAAATAAAAAAAATGTTTGTCATTGTTTCACAAATTTTGTTTACATGCAATTATTTCACAGTGAAAGAAAATTAAAAAAAAAAAGTCCATAATTATAAAAAATTTCAAAGTCGATAATTTACAATATTCTATTGTTTTAAAACAATTGACTTAGCCCTTAATCTAAGAAACATACTACTCTTTAATTACTAAATATGACAAAAATATTCCATTATTTACAAAACTAAAGAGCAGTTTATACAGTGTGGAAATTAAGTAGCGGATAAAATCTATAACTATTAGGTATAAAAATAAAAAAAGAATTAACTGTATTCAGCTATTTTATTAGAAAAAAAAACACACAACACTTCAATTGAATGAAAACCTTACATAAATTAAATACAACATTGACAAATGAATTAAGCGATAGCTGTAAGGTGCTTATGGACACATTCTTCTTTATTGATCAGATGGGTCGTCTTGTTGACCAACTGCATAAGTGATGACAGATCATGCGCCCAATCATTTAATACATCGCTAGGATCTTTACTTTGCTGAAAGTGGACGACACCGGATGGTCGATCAGTTTTAGCATGCACACTCTTACTGACCACCATCTGTGAAAGAAATTCTTCAGTTTCTGCAGTGCTCAAATCCAGCAACTCTGCCATACTTCTGATCTTAATTCTGGTGTAATATTTTGCCATTACGCGAATGTTATGTTCAACAACACGACTCCTAAAGTAAAAAAAAAACACTGCCTTAGATTTACTTTAAGATATATTTACTGGTAAACATTTCAGACAACAGATATCAACTAAAATATGTCTGCAATGTGTCCCAAAACCTTGTGGCCAAACTACATAATCTGATTTGTTTGATTTATTTAAAAAAAAAAATATTTTAGTGGCTTTTAGATTTCTGTAACTTATTTTACAAAAAAAAGGTAACTCGCTCAAATTAATTATTTATTTTTTTAAATTCACTCTTTTGTATCTTTTAAATTTAATATTCTTTAAGACATACCTCAAATCCTTCCACCGCTGTTTTGATCGATCGTTACTGCTGAAAATAGGTGTAGCTTTAAGTGCAGTTTCATACAGTTTACATAAATCAGACCATGTTATCAATTCTGGTGTAGTGAACAACTTTAATAATTGTCGAAACAAAGGTATCTCATCTAGAGCTTTATCAGACAAAACACGATGAGTCAAATCAGACTGAAAAATAATTACACTTAATTTTATTTATGGAACCCAAATTATAAATACCTGTTCATTATCGTGCGGTGCAAGAATCAGATACAAAACTACAGCTTGAGCTGCCGCTTGCCGATCTGCTGGTATGGCGTGAATTGAAGGTGTGTTAAGTACAGCTCTGTAATGCTTACATGTTGCCAAATACGACCCATCATGCTCATCAAGTTCCATCATTAATCGATAATATTTCAGTTTCAAATCCTGTGAATTATATTAAATTACATTAAAACCATACACCGTTTCTAAATACTTAAATATTATTTAAAAAATTTTGACTAAAGCTAAACACTTGATATGATAAAATATTAAGTAACCTGTGCACTTTCAGCCTCGAAAAATTTGGTATTGATTTTTTTCGAAATAATCTGCGTGCGTATATAATCTTGTTTTGCAAGACACAATCTCATCTGTTCCAAAATAAGTTCAACTTTTTCTCTCTTATCCATCGAACCGTAAGTTTCTATTTGCAATTCTTGAATTATATTCGCAGCCTCTGTAATGTTGCCTTCTTCTTCGCGAATTTTAGCTAATTTGTGTGTCAATCGAGCCCTTTCAACTTCAACATATATTTTACCTTCGGTAACTTGTCTAGTGACAGTAAAATAAAAATTGTTATCATAATGTTCAATATAAAATATTTACTACTTTACCTGAGAGTATCAATTAATTTAATTTTAGTTTCCTTATCTGGAGTTTGATCAACATACACGCAGCATTCTTGAACCATTTTAGCTACAGCTTGTTTGAGTTGTGAGCGTCTCTTAGACAATAAAGTGATATGTTCAAAAAGTGCATTCCAGTTATTGGCCTCCCTACATATTTGAACTATGGCTACAAGAACACGACCAGTTGAGACCATATCAGCTCCAGTTCTAGTTTGCTTCTCGAGAGCTAAAAGTATGTCCAAGGCATCGTGCATTTTACCAGATGATGCAAGTTTTTTGCACTCAGGTATTTTATCATCGCAAGTCGAGCTGTAATCGACTTCCATCTTTACAATTTTTCCCGATTCCGTAGCTATCGACTCCATTTTTCTCTGAAAACTTCACAAAGAAAATTTTAATATACATAACCTATAAACATCTATATAATCAAGTTAATATAATAAATTACTTACATAAGTGTCTGATACTGAAAAATAAGTTATATTCACAATTATTAAGAGAAATATTTGAAATAATTTCAGTATTTAAAACAACCAGTCATCTTAGGAATTGACATAGGGAAATGACAATACCATTGGTACCAACTTAATTTTATAAAATCCCTACTTAGTTCTTTATTTAAATATATTTATATTTTTTACATTAGAAATATTATTTTTAATGTGTACCTATAGCATGTATGTTATTTTAAATGCATACGCTACACATGCTTATTTATTAACTATTTTACGAAATTTGTAAATTTAAATTAATCTTCCAAGGAAAAAAATTGGTTTATTTTAATAAGAAAATGATTATAAAACTAATTATTACAGAAGATTCCAGTAGCGATTTCTAAATTATTATAGCGTTGCAAATTTCCTGTAAAATAATGCCAATGAGATAAGAAAATAATTTCCTCGATTGACTCGTTCCCATAGCTCCTTCATTGCTCGTTTCGTCCTAGGATGATATAAGAGAGAGGATGGAGCATAAGCCGACTTTGTCGGCAAGGGGCGAACGCCATATTGGTAGGTGCCACTTTTGAAATATCGTTAGGTTATTTCCATCGTAATAAGGAGCTAATTGGTTTAATTTTATATTTTATTAAAATGTGTGCATTCTTTCATAGCGTCTAATACTTTTCCTGCGCAAATACTTCCTCATCTGATACTCCTACGCTTCAAAATTTATGAATAAAATTCGGTGCTCTCTATCCCAAAATTCCCCTAACTATTGTTGGTTGAGTAACTTTAATATATATAAACAAGGCTAATTACAACACTGCAATACTCTAATGTAAAAATTTAAGAACATTTCAAACGATAACCGCTACAAAAGTGGCACCTACCAACATGGCTGGCCAGCTTCATTTTCTGACGCTAATGCTCCATCCCCTCTCTTATATCATCCTAGGTTTCGTCCATGAATGGACCGCATTAGTGTGACGTCAAAAACGAGCACGAAATTTAAACTGGAGTCATTCACATTTTGACCGTCTTAAAACTGACCCTTATGGTTCATATAAATAGGTGTCAAATTAAATAGGACAATATTAAATCTGCTGTTATGTATTTATTATAAACATATAAAGTACAAGATTGT
>JAFFZR010028587.1:0-11713 GCA_018397195.1 Lethrus apterus | reverse complement strand
TGAGTCCCCTAGATTTTTTCTTCTGGGGTCATTTAAAAAATAAAATTTACAAAGAGAAATCAGAAAATTGCAAGACCTGGAAGCAAGAATCAGGCATGAAATTGAAGAAATACTACCTAAGTGGCTGCAAAATTCGTTGAGTAATTTTTGTGATAAATTAGGTTATTGCCAAGCTGAAGAGCGTTTTCAGTTTGAACATTTAGTATTTTGAGCATTTTCTCTAAAATTTTGTTATTAAAGCATATGAAAAAAATATCAAGTCATTTCAAGAAAAAAAAAGAGGAATAAAAATCAGCAAAAATCACTTGGTTGCCATTAAAAAAAAAAAAAAAAACAAAAAAGTTTCCATGGAAATGCGTTGACATACAAAAACAACGAGTAGGGTAAGAAATGGAGAATAATTAGTAAAAAAAACTTCTATCAAAGACATTTTGTTATAAAGTTCATATTTACGGAAATAAACTGCCCATTCCATACTTTTGACTTGACTAACCTGTATATCTCATTTTTTACATTTTTCAGTTCTATGCAGATATAGGTACATAAAAAATGTAAGAAGAAAGAGCAATGTTACCTATAAATAATTTTAAAGACTTTTATGAAGTATTACATGCATGAAAATTTTACATATATTTTCATGAAATATAAAAATTATAAAAAAAATATATACCTAATTAAAGTTTCTGCAATTATCGTGCATCATGTTATAGTGAAAGAAAAATTCTAAATACGAAAAAACATGCATACCTCTCCAACTGTATTCCATATATCGACCCTATTTTACCCGTTTATCACAAAAATACAAACAAAGAAACTGCAAGTAAACGTACATGCGTCACCTTTTAAAAGACGCCATGAAAAACATTTTCAAAAACATTTTTTTAAATTAGTTTTTTTCCGCAAAAAAAGTGGCCAATTGCCAGGACAGCCAACCACTAAATCCATACTGCAAGTCAACGTACTAACCATGAACACAACAGAATTGCAGACGTGCGTGAAGGTTATGCGCAACACGCTCCGGCCTCGTGAAAAACGACGCGTGGGACGCCGCCCCGACGCTGCACTTGGAACAGAGTCCAACAATCCAGTTGGCAGAGGTCCCAGCACGCTTCGAAACGGGAAAATACCAACATGCTCGACAGTTGCATGAGTCAAGGTGACTACACAGCTGGTTCTTGTTTACAAACTACTGGCATATCCGCGTTCGTTTTGTATTAGTTATTAATATGAAAGAATTACGATGCCATACTTCGATTTATAACAAAAATTTGGTCAAAATGGTAATAAGGAAAAAAATAATAAAAATATGAATAAAATAACAAAATAGTTGAACGAAACCAAAGAAATTAAATTCGATGGAAAGTTAACATGTTTGAAAATAAAAGTGAAAAATATTTAAAATAACTCGACTTTAACGGCCTTTACCTCGAAATCAAAGCCAATTAATAAGTAATTAAGACGTTCTACAATTCCTTGAAGCGTATTAATTAAAACCTACGACACCCTGTATATGAAAGCGAAAACGGTGTTACCAAATCGTGAACCTGTATGTAAGGAGTTGGGTTTTGGTGTGTGAAAGTGGAAAGGCTCGAAACAACAACTAAAAACATTATTATAAATTAGTGAGAAGTCCGATGCTCTCGAGGAAAAATGATGAAGTATAAAGCTCGTGTATCAACTGAAATATGTTTATAAATTAGTTGAGAAGGGAAAACTGGTTGCAAAGACTGGGACAAAGGTACCCAGTTACGAAATATATGTGAGAAAACCTAGAGAAATTAAATCGGCGCGGAAATGAGAGAAATGAGGAATGGGAAAAGAAAGAGGAAATATACGGAAAGAATGTAAAAACGAAGTACGGAAGAAAAAACGTAATTCAGATGGGAATAGGGATTGAAAAAGGAAGGAGTAAAAGGTTGGAAAAAAGGAATGGTGTGGATCTTTTTGTCAAGGCAACCTTGATATACTTTTAAATTTAGATTACCAATATTTAAGGCAACTCTTTAAGCATTAAATCAGGGGTTCTTAAACTTATGTAGTCCGAGGACCCCCTCTCGAACATTTTTTTTTTGCGGAGTCTATCCCAACCCTAGGCATTTTACGTCGTTCTTGAGACTTAATTTCTGGCTCAATAATCTTATAGGCACTATTAATTTTTAAGCAATATGATATAAAAATTTAAAAAAATACATAAAAATCTTAAAAATTATATAAAAATCACATAACATAATAATAATAGGCTCAGGTTTTATTTATTGCCTTAATTATATTTTTTTATTGCTCCGCGCTTCTTGACTTTTCATCGTCTTCTTGAACTGTTTGCAACCATTTTTTTATAATTTCGCGGACCCCCGGTAATGGTTACGCGGCCCCCAGGGGTCCGCGGACCACAGTTTAAGAACCTATGCATTAAATCATCGATTTTAGTTCCTAATCGACTCTAACTATTAGTTTATACACACAGCCTTGTATTCTTATCATAGCCCAGCCCTCATCACTTTGATTTTTTTAATGATAGCTGTAATTATGATAGATGGTTTTGTTTTGTTTTTTTTTTTGACTAACGAAAACCATAGCTTTAGAAGAATTTGGAGATACATACTTAAGGATGATTTTTAGAGGAAAATCGAAGTTAATAGAGGAAATACGGGCAAAATTAGCAGCAGCATCGGAAATAAGTGAATTTCAAGAAAATGAATATTAGGTACATTCCAACGAAAATGGAAGATGTATTATTTCCAAATTTTCCTTTTCTTTATAATTCATTCGCCTGATATTCTGACAATCAAAATGATAAAAAGACAAATGAACAATCTCTTACGGAAAACACCAAAACCAGTGTAATAGAAAAAAAAAAAAAATGGCGCACACAACTATGTATTTATGATTAGCCAACTATGTTTTTAATAAAATTTGATAAAATTTTAAAAAATATATTTGTTGAAATGCGTAAATGGGAGATCCGTAACGATTACGTTTTGTGACTCTTGAACCCAGTATTGTTTTTGAATTCCTGATAAAAGTTCAGACACATCATTTTTGAACTCATGATTGTCGTTACGTTATCGCAAAATATTGACGTATACGGAATAGCATTTCTATCCCACGTGATATATGAACAAATCGGAATAAATAAAACTGTGAGGAAACATATTTAATTACAAACTGGCGAGCAAAAAACAGATTATCCTATATTTTCTGTTTAATTTGAAACTTAGACTCTTGTCGAAAATTGTTAAATTATTTCGTTTAACAAAAACATAGAAATTATTAAATACAAAATCAAAAATAAAATATCCTTGAATACAAAGTCAAAAAAGAACATAAATAAACAAATGACTATCAATAAAAGCGACAAAAATAAACAAGACAACTTTAAAAAATATCGTATATAAATTATTACCTAAATAAAGTTCAAATAAAATACAATGTTAAATAGGCCACCTTATTTTTGAAAAATTACACCAACATTGATTTTTCGCATTTATTTGAAAAAAATATTCATTTATCAAAATTTTGCTTTGTAAAAAATTAAAGACACGCGAAGAATTAGCGAAAATTAAAGTACAAACAAAAAACTAAATGATAAAAACGACACAAAATAGAAGAATAAGCTGGAAATCTCAGAAGTCAAAGAGAAAACGACTATTAACAATGGAAATATGTAAAAATTAACTAAGAAGTAAGGGTATCGAAAAAAATTGCAGTGGAATCGAAAATACAGAAAGGAAAGGTGGTAACACTGGCATGGTAGTAACATAGCAAAAGAGAGAAACGAATGATTCATAAATGAAAGAATTATAACTGTAAACAGTAAACAAAGAAAAGAATGGAGAAATAATCGAGAAAAAGTGAGTAGGCTTTGATTGGATTTTTTGATTGATTAATAATGACACGACATTGACATTTGTGTATTGTATTGTTTTGAAGGTTTCACAGTAAAAATTTAATAAAACCTCAGTTTACAGAATTCACGAATATCAGTGTCATGTCAATCGATCAATGTCAGTGTTGCCAACTTAGAAAGTTCAATCAAGGCCTACTTTAATTCACTTTTTTTCGATCGAGATTTCAAAGCGAACGAAAAAAAAAATGAGATGTTACAAGAAGCATGAGACAATACAAATTTTTTATCACAACTATGGTGGACCTATAAATGTTTTGGCAGAGGACACTAGGGCATAAAATAATAATTGGGAAATATAGAAAGATAGAGAGGCATTCGATTGTTGATCAAATAATATAATTCTGTATAGAAAATAACAGAAATAAATTATAATACTACATCCTCGTAAATAGAATAAAATGAGAGAAATGTAAGTGTAATAAGTAGGCAGTGATAGGATGTGACCATTTCCTCTTGACAATGATATTAAGAAAACGACAAAAGTTCGGAAAAAGTTTATAAATGAAAAAATATGGACAACGGGAGATATATAAAACATCAACCGCATCTAAAAGCCAAAAGAAAAAATAAGGGCACAGGGTTTTTTAATTGGAAAATTTGGACAAAACTTAAATAGAGATTTTCTACTTACTTTTTAATAAGGAATTACCTCCCGAAGTTTGGTCATGGATTTACAGACACGCTGTATATATTTTTTTGCAGTTTTTTTAATTAACTGAACAGAGAAATCTGAACAAAACTTAAAAAAAATGAAAAATACAAAAAGTAACAAAATATACAGCCTGTTCACGGGAACATTCTACAATACCTAACTTTTTTATTTAAAGAGATACAAACTAGGTTAAACGGACAAAGTTTAAGTACCTTGCAATGCGCATTTCGCGCAATAAATTATAAAACAAAAGAACGTCGCGTTGCTAAGATACATGCATAACGATTAATTTCTTAAATTGAACACCTGTATATTTTTATATTTGATGCTCTGGTTACTTGCTATAATCTATATTAATAAAAATGAATTGCAAAATGTTCGACGGAGCATCACTTGAGAACGGCTGGACCGATTTGGCTGAATTTTTTGTTGTTGTTGTTGTGTTCGTAATTGTCAGGGCAAAGTTTGTATGAAAGAAAATTTTTGGAAAATCCACGGGAAAAGTCGGAAATTTTTAGCGTATTTTCAGGTATTCTAGCGAAAAAAATTCGATCCAGATAGCCCGGATTTGAAAATTGTCAAACTGACACAAATTTTAAAACATACAAATGTCAAAAATTGCACGTTTTCGTCGAAAATGTATTTTCATATTTTTGGACAAACGGACGAAAAGACAGCCCGACTTTACAAATTTGACCTTTTCCGAGCCTCACAATTCATCATTTTCATAAGAGGGCCATTTTCCGGGACGCATGCGATTGCATTGCGCTTGCGGAAGCAAACGCATTTTTTTTTGACGAAATCGAGATAATCGAGACGACAAAATCAATTGAAAATTTCAATGTTCGTTTCAAATGAATTTTCACATTTTCCAGCAAATTTATCAACTTTATAAAATGACAGGACAACGACTGTCGGGTCAGCTAATTAATTATAAAACAATTTTTCACTAGCATCGCTAGTTACAATTTTTTATAGTTTTTACCTACATACCAATGGAAATTGAAATTAGACAATAATGTTGCTTCTTTCATCACGAAAAGTTAACAATATTTGCAAAATTATTTCTTCAAAACTCGTTAACTAGCGATCCTAGAGAAAAATTGTTTGATAATTAATTATAACAGGCAATAGTCCGAGAGCCGGTAATACTGCCGGGTATGTGATCGTTCCTATGGTCCATATCCACATAAAACGAAAGTTCATAGTCACCTTTAAACCAAATGGATAGGTTGCCTCGATTCCCATGGCCCCAAAGTTGTGCTTAATGATTTTCTTAATTTTTCAAGCGCAATGCAATTTGTCTTGTGAAATTAGCGCGGCTGGGAAAAGGTCAAAATTGTATAGTTCGGAGACGGAAGACGCTTATTTTCGAAAGACATGACGTCGGGACGGTTCGGTAGCGTCGGCATGTCGCGACGAAAAAGTGGTATTTTGACAGCGAAAGTGACAGATGTTCGAGGTATGCGGCAAATCGCGCGGTTGCACCATGCATTCGCCGTTCCTTTCGTCGATCGCACACCGATTGTTGTGTATCCATACTATACTCGAAAATGACACCATAGATGCGGTTGGTAATCTCCCACTCCAAGTTCCCATCTCCACTCCATATCGCTATCAGATATTTTTCTCTGTGACTTCCTTAAGCCTACACTACCCTGTCGCACACCTTCCGTTGTTTCCGATTTTAAGTTTCCAGTATTTACTATGTTATAAGTTGATTTACATAAACTTTGTTTTCTTTCCACTAATCTTCTGGCTATTCTTATTCTTTCCAAGGCTTCCCATTTACTTCCTCTCCGCGCACTGTCAAATGTCTTCTCTAGGTCTATTACGCACACAAATACCTTTCTATTTGTGCTTAGGTAAAACATTTTCTGTGATTTGTCTCAAGACGAAAACTTAATCTTATGGGCATATTTCCGGTCTGAATCCCGCTTTTGAGTCCCTCAGGTTATTCTCCAGCCTTCACATAGTACAGATATGCCTCTATGCATATTACATTTAGAGAACTCACCTTTTTGTGGATAATGATGTCTACTGTTGTCTTCCATTCCTTTAGGATCGTTTCTGTTTTTCATGCCATTTGTAATATTTCTAGGAGAACTTTAATTCCTTCCTTCCCTAGAAACTTAATCATTTCGAGTCTAATTTCATTAATTCCAGTCGATTTTTTATTCTTAATTTGCTTTATTAAGTTCGATAACTTTTGAAAAACAGACAGTAAGGAAACTAGTCTATAATTGCCTGTGTCCTTCTTCTTATAAATGAGTATAATTTTCGCATGTTTTAATTGCCGCGGAAATTCTCCATTTGCAGAACATGAATGAAGTTTTTTTTTTGCAATCTGAAAGCTTGAACTCCAAATTACCTTTAAGTGCTACATATATATTCTATAAAGTAAGTGTTCAACATTAAACTGTAATTTCCATTTGTTAAAAATTATAGAATAATTTATTAATGATGTGAATTACTTTAAAACACATTATTGTTAAATAAATCGTCTGGTATAAGGCAGTCGTCGTGCAACGTTCGTTACAACCGCCCGTTTATTCACAAATTCGAAAAATGTCAAATAACAGAGCAATAATGTTTCTTCGAAAACCGAACGTACTTAATTTGAAATTGCCACTCGTTATGGGAAAAGTGTTAGCGCTGGTTCCTCATTATGATTTTGAAAATTTCAAGTTCGTCAGGACCAAGCAGTCCATTCTATACGTTTTATCTGTTATAGTGTTTTTTATTATCGGATCCGTTCGCCGTATATTAGCCACCGTTGAATTTATGGCGGATAAGAAGAGTAGTAGGTTTGTGATGCGATTTCTATCATTATCAACACTTTTCGTGTTACATGCAACAGCGATGATATCGACAAATTTTTGGAATTTCCGTTACATGGAGACACTTTTCCACGATTTGGTTGCTCTGGACAAAAAACTATCTCTCTATTATCCCAAATCCAAACATTCACATAAGCTCTTTATTTTGAGTCAAATAATAATAATCGCCCTGCAGGTGTACGAGGCAATGGTACGTATAAGAAAACATTTTAAATATTTATCTCATAGTTTATTATTTCATAAGGCACATTGTTTAACAATATTTACTTAGATAACAGATTTTTTGAAAATTTTCACTAACTTATTCTACTATTGATAGCTTACTCAAATATATAAAGCAATTTTTTCGACGAATGTATATTACATACACATACATGATTGTTTCATCACAAAATATAACTTTGCAAAGGAACAATTACCATAAAGTCCTCTTTATAGGTGAACGTTGCGCTCTTTATTGAGAAATATATTTTTTCTTGTTATTTAGACATATTTTTTGAAATTTGCGTTTGATGTTTTTGCAAATGTAGGTATAGAAATAACATATCATAACAATATTTATTAAAATTATGCTTATCAACAACGAAGAATTTGACACTAATAATATTTTTTAATAAAAAATATTTCCTTAATACGTCTTTCTGTCGTAGGTATGGTATGATAAATTACATAAAAATGTATGGACATTCATTTATACATTCAAACTAATCCAAATGTACCAAGTATGCCTGCTAGTATATGTTATGTTGAAAATCGTATTAATTATAAAACTGTATTATCAAACCCTCAATAGAGTTCTAATCGATACTGTGACCAAATCGAAAAATATTTTGAGGAATATTGAAGACACCATTACAATAAAAGATATAATGATAATGCTTTGCAGTGTGAACGATATTGTAGAATCTTTTAATAAAATTTTTGGCGGGATCATATTATTATTGCACATCATCGTAATGGCCGAATTGTTGGATAATACAAACTTTGTAATGGATTCAATAGATTCGCCGAATATGTATCCAATTTCTATTACGAGTGTGCTTTTAATAAAGTCGCTTGTAATGTTGGTATGTATCATGTAAATATTATAAAAATCAAATTTTCAAATGTATTGCCTTTTGAATTTAAACATAAGAGGTGCATCCAGAATGCAGCACCCGTTTGTAAACAAAAAAACGCTCACTTTGAAACAATTCTCTCTGTCGGATTTAGTTGTTTAAAGGCACATCTTGGCTACTTGTGTGCGGAATTTCATGAACTATGTTATAATAGCTCGCCAAATGCGAGACCAAGCTGTTGACACCAAGTTATTTATGAATCGTCTGTAAGAAGATGGTGTAGCATGTTTAAAGATGGAATCAATTATTCCCGACTAATAGCGATCAGGATGTCGGTCTATCGTAACCGAGGATTTGAAATAACTAGTTGACCAAGTGATCCTGCAAGATCGGCGCTTGATTCTTGACAATTTTCAGAATAATCTTCCTCAAATTTAACGTTCTCTGCTACATAGTGAATTGCTGAAAAGATTCAACTGGGAGACTATGGATCATCCAGCATATAGTCCTCACTTGACATCCAGTAATTTTCATTTATTTAAAATTCTGAACAATGCCTTACGTGGAAAACGATATGAAACGAATGAGGAGGTAAAATTCAATAAGTGGCTGAGAGAACAACGGGAAAGTTTTATGCAGATGGTAACAAAAACCCGTGCCACACTATAAAAAATGTTTAACTGTAGGTGGAAACTATATGGAAAAATAAGTCAATGTTTGTAGCTTATAAAAAGAAATAGTTAATTTGATATATAGATTTTGTATAAAAGCAAAACGGGTACTAGTATTTGGATGCGCCTCGTACATGCTTCATTAATTTTCAAACAAATATATTTTACAGGTTTTTGAGCTAGTGATAGCAAATTCTTGCGAAAGAACTACAAACGAAGCTCACAAAACGTCTACGATAGTTTACAAACTTTTGGAAACTATCTCGATTCCGCCGAGAACGCTCGAAGATCGCGAAATGCGCGACGATTTGTTGCTACTTTCCGAACAGGTGTCGGTGCTAACGCCTTGCTTTTCTGCGGCTGGATTCTTCAACGTTGATCACACGATGATCTTTATGATACTGGGTTCGATAACATCATACCTAATTGTACTTATACAGTTACGTTAGGATACCTGAGATGTTCACATTAAATGTTAGTCACCTATAGAAACAATAATTGTTGTTAGTCTATTAGTCACAAAAAACAGCAATGGTTGATGTGTGTTCAATGTTTAATATGTTTTTATTACTATGAAACGAAGCATCTGTAATAAATTTTGTTTGAGAACCTGAATTTAATAATACTCTCCGTTCAGGTAATTAATTGTTGTTACTTGTGATATTTATTATAAGGGTGGACAGCAATTTTAGATATTTTTCACAGTGTTTGTTAAGAATTGTGTGATTTCTCCTAGTGTAGATAATTTGTCACCGCACAATTTGTCACCGCACAATTTTTCTGTCCGTTCATGTAATATTTTGTTAAATAAAAGTGCATATTTGAAATAAGAATTTTACAGTTAATTACATTCAAATTCATAAGTCCATTAACTAATAAATGTCTGCTATCATAGATGAAAATGTTTATCTATAGAACAACTGATTACATTCCCAAAAAAAAAAAAATCAAATAAAAGATCGTAAAGCAATGACGTGCTCTTTCGACTTTTTCCAGGGAAATACTCTTTTCCAAATTTTCTTCGCCTTTACCTGACTGCTTTTCCTTCCTGCTTCCCCTGTTTCCCCACGCCTGTTTTATCTAAAGCCAGCAGTTCGGGAAAGTATTCCCCCCAATTCTGTAAAATGGGCTTTTCTTTTCTCGTCTTAATTTTCTCGGCGTCTGGAATAACAATTAGACATTCCCTTGTCCATCCATTTTCATTTTTTCTTCCTCGCAGAACTTGGCTTTTGCTATCTTTACCATTGTTTTGGCTTTATCTCTTGTGGCACAACAAACAGGGTAGCAGCCACCTATAGGTGGACCGGTGCATCAGTTTCAGCTTATCTCTTGTGTTCTTGGTACCCGTTCATATTCTTGCCTTGGCTAGGTATCTTCTCCATAGTTGCTTCTTCGTTTCCACATAATTTTTTATTTCAATACTCCACCATGCAGTTTATGTCTGTTTGTAACTGAGGAGCTGTGCAGCAAAACCGAATAAATCCAATGATTTATGGAAAAACACGATTTTTCATTAACGCAAAAAGAATTAGCTTTTTCTTTTGTTTTGTCCGAAAATACTATTGGAGACGTCATTAATAATACATCCCTTGCAATTATAATTTAAAAATATTATTTTTGCTTAAAACTTTATTAACAGCAATAAAAACATTATTTTAAATATGAATGCTTCATTTTCAAAAAAAAAAAAAAAAAAAAATAATAAATAAATAAAGAAACATGTTTCTTTTAGCTTTGCAAGAAATGCAAATTCTTAAAAACCTATACTTTACAGATTAAAAAAATAATTATAACAAAAACTTTTTCATAAAGGATGAAACAAACTTAAATATGGAGTGCAGATTCCCCCTCCAAGCAGTCGCATTCATTGCTCATATCATTCTCTTCCTGAGTTTTCTGTACTTTTCAAAATTTCAGTCACCGTCCCACTCTTTTCCAAATTGTTTTCCCATAAGCTGCTTTACACTTTGGATATGTCTTTGCGGAATGTTTTTTCGCACGTGGACCTCAGATAGCGAAAAATTCTTTAAAATCTTTCCTCTTTTATAGACAGATTTGCTAACTTCCCATTGGGCTTCAAACCGATAGTGTTGGAAGCATGCCATTGATTTTTGGATTTATTTGGTTTTGAGCTAAAAGTGAATTTAATCGGTTTTGCACGAAAACATCGATTTCGACCCTGAATTTTACAGGTATTTATTCGGTTTTGCTCGGAACAGGTAGTCTATAAAGATATAATTTAACAATGTCAGTTGAAATCCGCCACGAACTTAATTTTCATAAAAAGTGGATTTATTCGGTTTTGCTCCAACTTTGTTTGTCCCACACGTTTCCGCTGCTGCTTTCTTTATGATATTTTTTAATTCATCCCAAATACTATCCAGGTCCATTTCATCGTATTCTTTCCAAGCATAGCCAATTTTTGTTTGTAATTTTTTGATATTTTCGTCCAGCTGATTCTTCTCTTAATTTATTATGTATCTATATTTACATATTTCTGGGCTTTGGTGTTAATTTGATCCTTATTTTTTTCTTTCAATTATATCCCTTTTTATTTATTTACATTTATAAACATAAATTTTGTC
>JAFFZR010028586.1:0-11713 GCA_018397195.1 Lethrus apterus | reverse complement strand
TGAATTAATTGTTCAAAATGTCCACCTAATTGCCGTATACATATTCGACCGAACAGTTCATTATTCAAACGCACACTAGCCTGCTCGGTGGGATTGCAATCGGTTTCATGTTTGTACCAGCAAAGCTACCTTTTCCACTGTAACACGAGCTCGAATTATGTATACGGCAATTAGGTGGACATTTTGAACAATTAATTCAATAAAGCAATTTATTTTAAAATGTTTTTTAAGCACTACCTGCACTACCTGCATTTCTGATGTTATCTAAAATTACAAATGGTTGTAGCTCGGTTACGAAAGAGTTTTGGACATATGTTCATTAGACATTTTTGACTTCAAATTGCTTCAGCAACACATCCTCAAGCTATGGCAATCATGTCATGGGACACCTGAATAGTATATAATGTCAGGATGTAGGATAAATCGATTTAAATAGTTATGTAAAGTGGTGTAACCCTCTGACAGTCTTTTTGTTGCAGTTACAACACCTGCCCCACCGCAGAGGCCATGGATACCTCTCACCAGACCAACGAGGAGTCGCCCAACCTGTGAGTATATTATTATTATTTCTTACCTATACGATGCACATTGTATTGTAAACAAATATAGATATGTGTGAGATTTTATGCTGCAGACCAGTGCGCCCATATTTCAAGACATTTCTAGGCTAATCGGCGCAGTAATCTTTTACCGATGTGAACGCTCACTAACCATTTACTTTCGAAAGATGTCCACGTGTAAATGGCATTTTAGAAAGCGTCTTGTGAAATGCATTACACTATATTTAATTTGTCGACATAACCTGGTTTGTTATCACAGTTAGCGCAGAAAGATAACTGATTAATTTATTTCTTTTTCTTGATTCCTAAAATATTTCATATAAATTAATATCAAAAGTGAAGAAACAGGACAGATTGTTAGTAGACTTAATAATTTATTATTTCTTAATAAACTGGTTAACTATACAGTACGATTCTAAAGTATCCCTCCTCATGATAACTTTTGAACGGCTGGAGCTATCGTTATGAGAAAAAACAGGTCGATTTTTAATTTTTGCGTACAAAATGCTAGTGTTATTAAAAATTCGTTTCCATTTAAAATGGAAGCGATGTCAACTTTCTTATTTTAAATAGTCCACCTGTAAAAATGTTCATTGCCTTATGGCTAACTAAGCAACACAAAGAAAATGGCAGAAAATTATTACTGCCTATCTTGTTAGTTTTCAAACTAAAGTTGAACATATGGTATCGTTGGATTCGTCTCTCCGTTGTCTTTCCAAAAACATCAAAATATACAGGATGTTCCATTTAAAATAAGAAAGTGGACATCGCTTCCGGTTTCGCCGGAAGTGTAATTGAATTTTTGACAACACCAACGTTTTGTACGTAAAAATTAAAAATCGACCTGTTTTTTCTCATAGCGATAGCTCCAGCCGTTTAAAAGTTAGAATCGCACTGTATATACATGATGACTTTTTTCGGATGTTTAGTATGGAGATCTCGAAAACTAGCGGAGATAGAGAAACGATTAAATGGGGAAAGAATTCCAGTTTTATGAGCTCAATTTAATGAGGTTTTTGTTTCTTGGAAAAAATGCATGGCTAACTAGATAACTTGGAAAAATAATTGTTGTGTTATTTTGTTCGATGCCTATTTCTCTGTTATTATTGACTTTAGCAAAAATGTGTAAAGGAAAAAGTTGTAGGTAATTATGAATTTTTTATTTAAGCTATAATTTCCGAGTTATGACAAAAACTTGTGTTTTTTTTTTTGAAATGACCATGACCATGACTTTATAAAAAGGCCTTTTTTCAACGAATCTGTTGATATACCACTCGACCTAATTATTTTTATAAATAAATAAATTATGGTCATTTTTTTCTTTTAATTTTCGAACTGTTCAAGTAGTACGCTATGGAAACAATTGCATAGATGCACATCGCGTTTGATAATAAAATTTAAATTAGTTACTAAATTTCGAAATCATAAACATTATTATTTTGGTGTGAAATGTTGGTTGTTCCATAGGAATTACAATTTTAAATAAAAATAATTTTCGATAAACTAATAAACCGAGAATGACAAACGATAAATTAAGAAACAATAAAGAAAATTAGGATACAGATAAAGTAGTACGAAAACTAGGCAATTAAAGTAAGTAAAATATTTAAGACTAAAGATGTTCACTTATATTAAATACGTTACTTATTATGTACTTACTTTAATTATGTTGATTTGGTAGTACTTTATATCCTAATTTCCTTTATTGTTTCTTAATTTATCTTTTGGCATTCTGTGTTTATTAGTTTATCGGAAATTACTTTTATTTAAAACTGTAATTCCAACGGAACCATTTCACACCAAAATAATTATGTTTATGATTTCGAAATTAAAAGAAATTTAGTAACTAATTTGAATTTTATTATCAAGTGCGATGTGCATCTATCGTTTCCATAGCGTACTACTTGAACAGTTCGAAAATTAAAAGAAAAAATGGCCATAATTTATTTATTTATAAAAATAACTAGGTCGAGTGGTATATCAATAGAATCGTTGAAAAAGGCCTTATTTATAAAGTCATAGCCGACTATCGTTTCCATTAGAAAAAACGCAGGTTTGTGTCATAACTCGGAATTTATAGCTTAAATAAAAAATTCGACAGTATTATTAAGCACGTAATTACCTACAACTTTTTCCTTTATACATTTTTTCTAAAGTCAATGATAACAGAGCTATAGGCATCGAACAAAATAACAAAAAAAATATTTTTTCGAAATATCTAGTTAGCCATGCATTTTTTCCAAGAAACAAAAACCTCATTAAATTGAGCTCGTAAAACTGGAATTCTTTCCCCATTTAATCGTCTCTCTGTCTCCGCTAGTTTCCGAGATCCCTATACTAAACATCAGAAAAAACTCACCCTGTATTTTGATAATAAATTGATAATAAGATCGACGTAAGGTACAAAAACAAAGAAAATTGCAACTTTTAACAGGAAGTGAAAATAAACAACAAGGATAACAGAAAAAAGCAAAGACAAAAAAGGAATCCTATTGGAGCTCAAGAGGAAATTATCAACCGGTGGGTGATGGAATGTTAAACAAAGCCTTGAAAAGATATAAAATATTGTCAAAGAAAATTCCTAAAGTATGAAAAGTTAATATACAGGTGTCCAAGGAAAAACGAAACACTCTCAATATCTATGAATCTAAAATTTTTTTCTTAAAATGGCTGAAACAGTAAACTTTTGGATCGATGGGGGACAACTTTTGGCGAAGAAATGATCTCCATATGTTCAGCCCCCTAGCCGCAGGGGTGGCAAACCTAAAATTCCCAAATTACACTAGGGGTTAAGTGATGCCTCATTTAAAAGCTTATGGAATTTGCATTTTAACAGTATATCAATTTTTGAAATCCATAGATTCGTTTTCGAGAAATTAGCTTTTCAAGATAACTGACGTACAAAACAGAAACGACAATTTAGTTAGAAAAACAGTCAAGATTTATTTGAGAAGTTGTTGGAAACAGAGGCGTAGCGAGGGGTGGGCAAGGGGGGCATCATGCCCCGGGCGCTACTAACAAAGGGGCGCCAAATGGTCCGTTTACATATAATATTATATAGTTTTCGAATGGGGGTGGGGCGCTAAAAAGGTATTGTGCCCCAGGCGCGAGTTAAGTTCGCTACGCCTCTGGTTGGAAATGGCCTCCCCCAACTTCCATACAATTATACAGACGTTGCTCAAACCCACGACGTCGGGCGTCGATAGAAAATTTACGAGCTACAATTATTGTACAAGCCTGCCTTGCAGTGACTACAACTTTTTCAAAATGCACGTCGTGGGTTTGAGCAACGTTTGTATAATTGTATGGAAGTTGGGGGAGGCCATTTCCAACAACTTCTCAAATAAATCATGACTGTTTTTCAAACTAAATTGTCGTTTCTGTTTTGCGCCTTAGTTATCTTGAAAACATAATTTCTCGAAAACGAATCTATGGATTTCAATAATTGATATGATGAAATGCAAATTACGTAAGCTTTTAAGTGAGGTATCACTCAACCCCCAGTGTAACTGGGCAATTTTAAGGTTGGCACTCCTGCGGCTAGGGGGTTGAAGATAAAAGATCATTTCCTCGCCAAAAGTTGTCCCTCATCGATAGGTTTTTAAGAAAAAAATTAGATTCTTAGATATTGAGGGTGTTTCGTTTTTCCATGGACACTCTGTATACCCGTTTCACGAGAATGTATCGAAGTCAGATCAGTAAAACTATACAGGAATTGCACCAGGTATATTTTTAAAACTATAAATGCAGAAGGAACTTGCCATTTTATCTCAATTATTTTTCACAATTATTATTAATATAAGAAAATTTTGATTTAATTACATGAAGAACGGAAAACAAACAAAGAATTCGTTGTAAATGATTGGATATAATCTTTCTGTCACATGTATTCTGTCTACAGAATATTAAATTTGAAACGCAACACTGAGATTTAAAATTTTGTTATAATGCAAGCTTGTTGTGCTTTCGACGAAAAGCTTCATACAAATGCTGAATTTTAATACACGAAATGTTAAATATTTTAGTTCACTTTTTTCAGGCGCTTTTAACTTGGCGGTGCGTTAAACTGGAATAAAATAGTAATGTTAAAAAATGGATTTTTAAAACCATGTGGATTTGCTGCATACAAAATACACCTGTGCTGAAAGATTACTGAAACAATAAAATTCATACTTGTATTTTTATTTTCGTGTTTCCTGGAGAATGTTTTGTTTCTCATTTCATTTTAGTGCATTAAATAATAAAATTTTTATTGAAATTTTCATAGTTACAAATTGCAACCATGTATCTTATGTATACTATTTCTTTCATAATTTCCTTCCCCATAACCCGTTCATCCAATTACATCCTCTTTTTATTGAATACCTCTGTCTACAATATACACAAGTCTCCTTTGATCTTTATATCTTTCTTCTCTCATTCACTTAAGACTTCGCGATCATTTATTATTCCTCTATCACTTCCCATTACAAGTATTCTGGGATATATTCACGCTTATATCTTTTTATAATACCGTACTGTCATCTCATTTTTTATTCTACGTCTCTTGTCCATTGTTCTATCCACAACTCTAACCATTTTCAGTTTTCATTTCTTTACCACCATTGAACTTAACTTAACTTACTCTAAATATTATGATTTGAGCAATTCATAAAAAAAACTACAAAAAAATTAAACTTAGTTTTCATTAAAATTAACCTGAAGATGTAATTGGTATCGGATTTGAAGGGACAACCTTCCAGTCGTAGATATTCGATGTGCTATGTTGTTTCCTTTTTGATGATATTTTTCTATATTTTTCTTCCGATATTCCTTTTTCTTTAGCTATATTTAGGCATATCTGAAATTATTACATCAATTTATTGTAAAGAACACATTATTAAATAATAATAATAATAATAATAACATGCTATAGCCATTGCGGCGTTAAAACAAAAATAAATATTTAAAAAGTTTCGAGTTTTCTGTGAAGTGAAATGAATGAATGAAGTAGTTAACTTTTACTTAGAGGATTTCTAACAAGACACATGATTCATAACATAACACGCATTCAATTCATCGTTGAAATATTATTACGTACAAAATTTTATACAATATTGTACTTTTAATAAAGATGTAGTAATTTAAATAAATTTCGGGAATTCATTATTAAATAATTTTCAAACGCAGTTTCTGTAAATTTGGTTCAAGAATGAATGGTACTAATAAATCCAATTAAAATGCAAGGAAGAAATAATGACCGTGGAGCTTTTCAGACTTGTAAGTAAATTGTAGTTGCTCTTATAAATTAGAGATACAACAAAAATATGTACAAATAGGAGCATGCAAATAAGGGACTTAGTTATGTCGCCAATTTCCTTTAGTTTTGTACACGGCAGTTGCAAATACATAGAGATTACATCTAGATGCCGATGCACGTCAAACGTCCTCTCTTTATTGTGCGGAGGACACATACAAAACATAGATGGAGTCGTTTGTGTATTAAATGAAATGATACACAACGAGAGCAAGAAAATTTTAATAAAATCTGTTAGTGCATTGATTATGGTGAAAATAATAAATACTGTCCGCCGTTATTTATAATGAGTATTTTATACGATAAAAATAATTCGAATAAAAAAGAATAAAAATGTACTTACTTCATTAAAATTTTTCATATATCCCCATTTTTCGTCATAACGTGCTCTAGTGTAATTTTCAAGGCGTATTTGTTCTCTTCTAAAATTTTGTAAGTTAATTTATTAAAACGACCGAATGAAACGTCATACATTACACCATCATTTCGTACATAATTATTGTAAGTTACGACGGATTGTTTCGGTTGTGTATTTGTGTTCGTTGTCATTTTTGTTTTGTTTGTTCAATATTTAGGTGTCCACACAATATGGAAATGATAGCTGTATTACCATGAAGATGGCGCTCCTTGTTGTAAATCCATATTTGGCATCTTTTTATGGTGTAGTATAAAATACTACGTTTATTTTTCTTTTGCGTTGTGGAGCGAAGCAATTTTTACAATACAATGTCATTTTTATCTTTAATTTAAGAAGCATTTTATTAAAAATACTTGGTATCTATAGAACGCTAGATTTTTTGAGTGCTAATTTAGCATGCGGTCTACCTGAATTTTGTGTTCTTATAATGTCAAAAAAAAAACAACATCAAAAGATTATTTTCAAAAGTAACAGTTTGACAACATCCCTAAAGTTCAGGTAACTGCACGCTATAGTAGCACCTATTATTATCATAGACAATTTATTTATTAAATCCCCACAGAAAAGACAAAGAGGAAGACCAAGGAAAACATGGAACCAAGTAGTGGCAGAATTTTTGAAGGAACGAGGAATATCCTGGAATGAGGGGATGAAGATGTCAAAAAATAAGAAAGAATGGGCAACACTTTTTATTTTATTGTAATGATTGATTTATTGTGACTGAATGTGTATTGAGAATCTTGTAATTAGTACCTTGACACCTTACGGTAATTAAGATTATTGATTAATAATAAAATATTATTATTATTATTATTATGAAAGAGCAAATAAATACTGGTCTGGACAATTCGTTCTATGCAAATCATGTTCATTTATTAAAATTTATATCCCATATTTGCAATAACAAAAAAATTACCAACATATGCTCAAAATGTTTATTTTGAATAAATTTCTCTTATCTTGATTATGTCAAAAAAAATTATGGTCACAGTAGGAGCGTTCGCCGATCTTTTAACATACAAATTTAAATAACTACTTAATGTTTTACAACTGACGACGACGTCAGGACCATATATGAACTTTCATGATTGTTATGTATCCGACAAATTTACTGAACATCTTTATGTCCTATCGTATACCATCCCATTCCCGTGATGTTATCATTATACATACCTACATATTTTATAAAATTTCGATTTTGCAAAAATTCATAGTAATTCCAAATTCATGCAATTCGCTTTAACATCAGTATATTAGAGTAACAAGTTTATATTCGCATAAAAGTAAAAATTTAACTCGCCACATGAAAGATTTTAATACAATGTATCTTCTGCTCGATATCAAGAAATAAGTAAAGGAAATATGAATAAAAAAGTTTTTAAATAAAAAAATATAGCAAAGGAATTAATGAGAAAATCAAAACAGGAAGAAATTTCAAGTTAAGTACTGAATTAAAAGATGCATTAAAAAAATAAACATATCGCTAAACAACCTATGATTTCAACGCACCCACATTTCAGGAAATTGAACTACAATTTAATAAAATAAATTAGACAATGTGAGCAGGTTTGCGAATAGGTTACATTTTTCAAATGTCCACGATCATCTAAACGAGGCGTGCTCATTCCATAATAAAAGTTCTAAAGTTACATTCGAATGAGTAATATTCTTTGGATCTCGCGAATAAAGGAAGCAAACTAGATAGCCTCTAATTGTCAAAAAGGACAAAGTAATAATACTATAAAAAACTCCTATATAACAAATATTAAAAGAGAAATAGGCTCAAGATCTTGAAAAAAATGTTATTTTGAAGCTTGTGTCCATGTCCATGTTCATCCGCAAAAATACAGGCTTTAAATGTGATCTTCCGCCACAAAATACAAAAACTAAAGAGACAACTAGAAGTTAAAGTAGAACAAATGACGGAACTTTAATAAACAGTACAAAAGAATAAATAAAAAAAAGTAAAAGTAAAAAAAAACACAAGTACAAATGTACGTCTCAAAGAAGGAATTAATAAATAAACTGCAAGACAATATGATAACAGCGCCCATCATTTTACAATACCTGGTTGAACAAGAAAATTTATCAAAATTTAAATTCATTTGTTTTCATACTCATCTAGAGAATCTACAAACTTGGTTGGATTTGAGCAGTGAATACTTTCTTTTTTTCTTTTCTCTACCTTTTCAGACGTCGGATTTAGTGACTCCATCACTTTTTCCATTCTTTCTCCTTTCTTGCTAGTATTTTCATTTTCTCTAGAATCTTCCCTCCCCTGCTTCCTAGCACTATAATCTGCTCTACAGGCGTTTTACTAATTACTGTTCTTCTTTTCTTAAATCTTTCCAGTATTTTTCTATATTTTTGGTCCTCAACAACCGTCCCTGCTAAACTGTCTCTTTTCTACTTTTCAATATTGTTTCTTGGACCGTCATCTCTCGTTTCCTGACTTATGTAAAAAAATGTACATAGCGCAATAATGAACCAAACTCATTAGTAGTAGGTAAGAAGGAACGGAGCCTACCATATAATTCAGGAACGTACATTATTAAGAACTATTAAATTTTAAAATGCATAACTCCAATGTAGGAAAATGACACTGATAGAAATGGGTCTTTTCTACAAAAATAATAGCTTGGCAAGAAGAAGAACATTAGTTCGAAAAGTGAAAGTATAACAGTAATAAGACAAATGAGTGGAGATCCCTTTGGATGGGACATTCCTTCATTCCTGACTCAGCGATAGCCACATTTTAAGTGACGCCGAAACATCATAAGAGACGATAATAAACATACACAAAGTGCAAACATAACAAATAATAGAATTAAGTGTGAAGCATGTCGGAGAAAAACGATGTAGAGGAATATGCGAAATTTTTTTAAGCGGATGGAAGAGGAGACATCAACGTTAGAATATGATGTTTTGGAAAAAGTGGAATGTGAAAACGTAAAGATAGAAGCAGGGCACTAAATAAGAATATTGAAAAAATAGCAGAGGTAGAAGAAACGCTACTACGTATGGATGTGAAATAATACAGGTTGAAGGCTTCCTCGGCTGTTATGCAAATTAATTTCCCGGTTTTCTGGCTGGAACCGCGATTGTGGTTGGCTGCTAATTGCTGAATTGATATAACATGAATAATATTGAAATAACATTAAATAAAGGTTAGGTTAAGGAGGATACGGTTGATGACATAACTGGACAGTCAGTGAATGAGGTTATTAGGTCCATAGACTAGGGGGTCAACGAGACAACGTGCTTAGGCCATCTGGACAAGAATAATCAAATAAACAATTACCACAAAAAAATGAGGAAATGGCAGGAGCAAGGTCAGGCCGTTAAGGTGTTAACAAATTAAGAAATATGGGCAACAGCAAATAGGAAATAACGTAACATTTTTTTCGTGTTTGCAGAAAATATGCATAAAAAGGGGTTTTAAATTTCAAGATAATTTTCAGGAAAAAAATCGGTATTTTCTGAGTATAAATAAGGTGTAAAGGAAAAATGAAATTATTCACCTGTAATCACATTTTCCTTGAAAATTTGAACGCACCTATAAGTTATGTTAATTAGAAGAAATGTATTATTAAATTCGCTATGAAACAGTAATAATGGTAAATTGATTCGTGCGCCTTAAATATGAAATATGTAGAACTGTTAAATTAACAATTTATCTGTTATTACATTCGCTAATATTGCCGTTTATTGAATTCGCTGCAGCCTTAATAACAAAATTAATATGTTAAGCCTACAGTATTTATGTTATCATATTCACGAGAACCAGTTGCGCTATTAATAACACTAATCACCGCAGCTTAACCACATCCCGAAATCAGCTGTCGTACATTAAGGAAACATATCATACATTTTTCAACCTTTTCCAATTAACATAACAAAGTAATATTTCATGAATACGTATTTTATGTCATGGTAATGTAATTAAGAAATATTTAATTTTAAAAAATTTGTCAAGGCGTGAGTTTAATAATTATGAATAAATACTAAATACATTTTATTTACATAAGATGTATTTATATAATATTTGAAAATGCATCATGCTATGACAACCTCTGAACGAACTATTTAAATTAAATCGATGATTTTTATAAAAAAAAATCAAAGGAAACAAATGTATATAAAATAAACCACATTTAGCAAAGTTTTTTTAACAGTAAATCTCGGTAAGTAATGTGATCTCATAAATTTGAGCAAATGTGGGGTATGGTGTGATTAACGGCTAATTAGGGTTCTACATTACCGTTTGGGTTGGGTTGGGTTTCCAGATCGGTCATTGATTGATCGCACACTTGCATAACATGAATCCACATTGCTCCACAATTACATTTTAATGAAATCTCTAGAGATTTTGTCACGACTAATTAAAAGTAATATGTATTGTTTGATTAATTAATAATACTATTAAAACTTATTGAATCTCGCAAAAATTTTAATGGGAGAATAAACTTTGAGCAATGTTATAAAAATAAGCAGTGTAATATTTTTGATTGTAAAAAATTTGGATTCTACGTATGCGATTTTTTTAATACATTTATGAAAAATAAATAATAAAGGGTCTATAATATTTTTATGCCTTTTTATGTCGCAAATGTATTTCTTATGATGATCTTTTTGGTTTCATAAAGTGGGTTGCTACGTATGTCGATTTATGCCCAATTTGCATATACATGGACCATTAAAAATGTCGTCGATGGAGAAGGATACAGAAATCTTCTTCAAATATTCGTCGATTTCATAGTAGTATATTTTCCGAATATTATTAAATAATTTTATTACCATATTTTTTAGACCGTAATGATGTATTCTCTAATTTTTTAAAATATTAAATAATTAATTTGTCAATAAAAAATTATAAAATACATTTTTTTCAAAACATTTGATTCATTTACCATCTCAAAATTTTACCAAAGTTAAAGTCATATATTACCAATAAACAAATAAAAATATATGTAGAAATTCATACAAAATTCAAATGGCCTATATTAAGGTGGCCAATTATTTTTAATTCAAAAAGTCAAAATTTGTTTGAAATTATTGAAATTCAAAGGTCAGTTAAGTCAGTTTTTAAAAATTAGGTTAGGTTCGCTTCGTAATCGAAATTCAAAAGAAAATTCTGTTTCTGGTTAACATTGTGGTTATCAATAGAAATCATTACACATATTCAGGGAACTTAAACTTATCTTTTATTCTTGAGCAATCATCCAATAAAACTCGAAATTGTAATAAAATATATTTATTACGACACATTATATTTATCTATATTAATAAAAATGAATTTGCAAAATGTCCGACGGAGCATCACTTGAGAACGGCTCGACCGATTTGGCTGATTTTTTTTTTGTTGTGTTCGTAATTGTCAGGACAAGGTTTGTATGAAAGAAAATTTTTGGAAAATCCACGGAAAAAGTCGGAAATTTT
>JAFFZR010028585.1:0-11714 GCA_018397195.1 Lethrus apterus | reverse complement strand
TAAAGGTAATATAATAGACAAATAAAATCCCAATATATTTGATTTATAATGTTGTGTTCCAACCTAATCGATTTTAATTAGAAAACCTACCCATATACGAAATCCAACTTAACCAAGTAAATTAACCCTTTCCGCGGGGGGTGGGAAATATATGTCCCACCAATTTTAAATGTCTTTGTAACCGTCAGAATACAAAATTAATCATCAAAACTGTACTGTACTGTCTGTTGAAAAACAAAAAATCGTAGGAATCTACTTCATTTTTCCTTGTCAACAACCATGTAGTTCATTTGTACCTCGCAGCCGGCGCACTTTCTGCAGTTTTTATCCGGCTGTTTGTGGATTTTTGAATTTTACTCGTGTAACTTTTGAAAAAATAAGTATATGAGCTTTTTCTTTGAATATTTTATTTTTCTATTATGTAGCGGTCGCAAATATACAGGGTGATTTTTTGAAAACGATCCGCCTGAGATATTTCAGAAACCAAAACGAAATTAAAAATTGACTTATATGTCAAGGGGGAAACGGTTTGACCTATGATTCACACTTTTAACGTTTACCTCTGCGCCCCCCTTTTTTTTAAATATTTCATACTTTAAGCCCGGGCAATATTAAATTTTCAGATCGTTTTTTCTCAGAATTTTTTTAGTGGAACCTTATGATTTTTTTTGCGTGGACATAAAGGGATGAAAAATTACTATCGGATTCCACAAAAAAAATCTATGTTGTCATTTAAATTTTTTAGGGAGGTATTCGTGGGGGCGCAGGGATAAACGTCAAAAGTGTGACGAAGTGTGAATCATGGGTCAAACCGTTTCCCCCTTGACATATAAGTGGACCCGTTTTCGGAAATTTTTAATTTCCTTTTGGTTTCTGAAATATCTCAGGCGGATCGTTTTCAAAAAATCAGCCTGTATAAAAATAACCATAAATTTTGTTTATGCACATACTAAAAATGAACTTTGAATTGATGGGATATATTTTTCCCACCGCCCAGTTTACCACAGTTATTGAAAATTTGTACATCTTTGTAGTTCCCTAACAGAGAATGTACAAGCAATACGGTTGGAATTTTGAAGACCCTCCCTCAACAGGCTGAAGAAGCTCTAGAATATCTTTACGGTTTGCCGGAAAACGAATATAATTCAGAAAACGAAGGTGACTCTGATGCTGAGGAACAATTGAATGCTTTAGATATGAAAATGCTTTATTTATGGCCAAGAAAAAAAAATCCCTGACGAAGTCAGTTGTTGGGTCCCACTTTCCCGAAAAAGGACCATATAGAAGATGTAGAACCTGCAGCACTAAAGTGAACGAGAAACGAACACTATATACGTGCACGCAATGCAAAATCCCCGTTTGTGTTCCAATTTGTTTTCAGAAATTCCATACAAAATAACAATAAGTTGTAAACTTACTCATTTTTTTAAGTTTATATAGTTAGAAATTAAATTTAAATAGAAAACACATAATTTTAACTGTAAAAATTATTTATTTATTATTTCTCATTAAAACATGGTAAATT
This sequence comes from Lethrus apterus, assembly GCA_018397195.1. Lineage (NCBI taxonomy): Eukaryota > Metazoa > Arthropoda > Insecta > Coleoptera > Geotrupidae > Lethrus > Lethrus apterus. The sequence goes on along the minus strand of JAFFZR010028585.1, from coordinate 10,189 downwards.
AAACGGGTGGTGGGAAATATGATTCCCACCTTCATTTATTTAAACAAAAAAGAAAAATGATACTTAGTTATGCCGAAACTATAGCAGTGCTGAAGAAGAGTATTTCTGCCAAAAACAAAATGCATCAGCTTATTATTTGTAAGCAAAAGGGTCCATTTTTTGAACTTAGGTTCGGTGAGGTTTGAGTGCATTGATTGAGCGAAATAAGAAATATTTATGGCAAACGTTATCCTTTGTTTGCAAAAATCGCAAATTCAACCCTAATTAAGTTGGATTAAATTCGGCCAAGTGGGGATGAAAAATTCTAAAAGTTACTGAATGACCAATATTTTGTGTTACATTTAAAAAATATTATTATTCTTTGTTTATGGATAAACACCAACCTAATTTACTTAAACAAAACTTACATCAATTCAAAACTAAACCAACCAAATTTTAATCGATTGATTTGATGATGGATTTGGTAAGGTTGGATTCGGATTAGGTTGCGTTCGGTTTAATTTCTAACCAAGCCGAATCTTATCGAATTAAATCCAAGGTTTTCGCTGAGGCAAAGCAGCCATCACATTCCAAGGATCATAAAAATATAATTCCTTCAATCGATAACGAAAATTTTTATATAAAAGCAGACAATTAAAAATTTAAATCTAAAAAACAGGCAATAAAGCGCCTGTATGCAATTTTGAACGTAAAAGATAAGCAATTCTTTACTACATACATAATTTATTTAAGCGAACTGTTTGAATTAGATGGCGCAACGAGCTGCTAAGCTAAAATACCCGTGAAGAGTTAACGAGGGGGGGTTAGATGGCGAGGTAGATTTATGAAGCTATTTCCCCATCCTAATGAAACATATCGCGGCCGCATTCGATCCGTCGGTGATCGCAATCGCCGCCCTTTGGCCCCAAACCGAACACCCTCGCCCCCGTTAATTAGAATGTAGATACTTCGATTTTTGTTACTTAGTTGGATTAGCACAAAAGAAGCGAAGATTACTTTTTAGTTTTTGAAAGCAATCGCAGCGTCGCGTCGTTCACACGCCACGCTTGCACGACTTAAATTTATTTCACGTTTTGCAAAAGAAACTTTTCTTTTACTTCCTAAAAATAGAGGAAATATTCACAATTTAAACAATAATTTAAAAAGATCAAAGCATTAAGAATTTAACCCCTAATACCAAAATATTTAAAAATTAAAACCAATAAATTTGAAATCTTTTTACACTTATCTTTTTCTCTTGAGAAACCAATAAAAACTGGAATTGGTTGATTGGTCAGGAGTAAAAGATAAGTATAATTTCAATCCTATTCAACCAAGAATTTGATACTAAATTTTTTTTTTATAACAATAAATTTGATAGTTACTGTTTGAGAAACCTCAGAAGCCTGAAGCCTTTTGAAATCCCCCAAAAGTAAAGAAAACCAAACCAAACTTGCGTAAATTAATTGAAAGATGTTTCCAAAACAAAAAGAAAATAGCATTTATCCGAACAAACAACTTAATGATGAAAATATTCTAAAAATAACGAATAAATCACACATTTAAAAGTTGAAATATGTACCATCCATTGATACTTTTAATTCCTTTCGTGTCGTGTCTCATTTCGTAAAATATAGTTCGACGAAAATACCGGAATATCGGCCTTGTTATGTTAATATTATTATCTTATTTAAAAAAAGAAATTATTTTTGTAATCAAAAGTCAAATAAAAATATTTATAAATTGATTAGATTTACAATTATTTGTATAACACAGTAATGTCATTGACTTTTAGTTATTGTAGAACAAATAGATTGTAAAAGTATATACGGTGTTACAGATTTAAAAAGTTATGAAGAAAATGTACATAAAGCTTGTTTCTTTGTATCCCTCTTACACAGATGAAGAGGTGGGTTTAACACCTATTGGGGAAGGGCCGGAATGAGACAGTCGAGGATCTTTTTATTAATGAACCCTCGGCTGAACCCAAGGTGGTACTCAACAGGGAGAAAATGGTCCGATTGACGGGCTTGGTGACAGGCCACAATAGTCTGAACAAGCACTTTCATAAAATGAGGGTGGCGGATGACCCAGTGTGCAGAAAGTGTGGAGAGGACTTCCATGCATTCCTATGTGGCTGCGCTCCACTCAGAGCACTGAGATATAGGCTTCCCGGAAAGCAATTTTTGTCGGACGAGCTATGGGATCTGGAATGGAGAATAGAGCAGGCTGCTTACCTTTCTGGAGGCAGCCAGGTTCTCCTAACGGATTATCTGATTATCTGCAGATACACAATCGACCTCTGGGCCTAAATTCTTCTTTGAATCAGCCCGCGTAACTTAAAATAAATTCAAAAACACGAAAGCCGCAAAGTATTAAAAAATAGAATGGATAAGAAGAAAGTTGAGACTGGATATGCTGCTGGAATATCAGTCGTTTTGTGAATTATAAAGGCAATTGAAATTACTAATTAGAATAGATCAAAAATAAAGATAAGAATAAATTGGGAACGAAATCGAAAGTTATGCTAAAAGGCAAGAGAAACTAGAAGAGAGAGAGAAACTAGGACATCGTAAAATAAATAAGCAATGGGATCAAAAACTAGTACAGTAAAACTAGTAGTATTTTTACGAGATTTTTTATTTTACAAAGTTGGGTGAAATTGGAATAAAAATTTCATAATTTTAGGTTAGAAACGTAGAACAATTCACTGGAAATGAAAATTATTTTCCAAGAGTCAGACGCAATCTAAAAGAAAATTGTACATCGAGACTACTGATATTAATACGCTAAATTTTAAAATTGCTGCCTGATTTATATGCGCGTAAATCTATCAATCTGGCATAAACAATAAAAATCTTCATATAATAATAATAATAAGTAAATTTAGATTTTTAAAACAAAATCAAGATAGGCAAGTTTAAATAAAACCCCGAACGAAACGATCATCCAATGAAAATCAAGTTATCCGCAATCCTCGAAAGAAAACGAAAGTTTCGATCGAACAAAAACACTGTGTAATAACGTCGTCGGATAGCACGTGACGTGCGTCTGAAAGTCGCCGGAACTCGGAAAAAAAGAGGAATCATTTCGGAATAGAAAACGCCGCAGTCGTGCGAACCCGGCATTAACGAAGCTTTCAAAGCGACCCGAGACGTTTCGAACCGAGATAAATGGAAACTTTAATTGAATTCACCTTATTTATCGTCGTTACGTTTGCACTTTCAACTTTACGATTTATTTCGCTTACGCTAACTATGGCATTATCTACGATTTTTAATGAGTTTATCCTTTAAGATAAATTGGAGACGGCCACCATTTTGGATGCAAATATAAATGGTAAATGATACAAATATTTCGTAAAGAATGGTAAGAAATAAATACGAGAATATAGCCTTTATTTCGAATAGAAAACCATGTTTGTGAAACAAAATTACGAAAAAAAAAACACTTTCAGACCTCTTTTGTTTTAATATCTATTATTTAATCTATTATTTACCATAATAAATCATAAAACCTTTAAAGTTGATTTTTTTGGTTAAGTAATGTTGGTAAATTTTTATTATTGTCTCTTTGTCCGAATTCCAGATTTATCCATATTTCGTAATAAAAAAGACCTTATGTGGCATATCTACATAATTACATATTTCATCTATTTAATTGCGTACATTTTTCCCATCCTATCCATTTTCTCTTTCCATTTCTTCAATCTTTCCAATCCTTCTCCTGTCTCGTTCATGATTCTCCACCATCTCCTTCCCCTTTCTTTATCTTCCTCCTGGTTCACTTCCTCACGTCCCGTCTTCTTCCATCTCCACATTGGCATCGGCATTGCCCATACTGTTCCCCCACCCAGTATTTGTTGGCCCTCTCCCCATTTCCACACCAAAATCTTGCTACTATTCTTTCCTCTCCCAACCTCATTTCTCCGTCCAGGTAGTCCGGTGCCGACCCATATGTACATAAGCCCATGTATTTCTTATTGTACATCGTCTCCCTCATTTGGTAGTACCTCCTATGCCCGTCTGCCACCTTCCATATGTTCAACACCTTCTGCTCCATTTTCCTGCCCTCTCCTTTTATTCCAGCCCCGACCACCATGCGTTTCTATACATTTTAATCCTCTCCTTTTCCCATGTTGATAGGAGCCCTGATCTAAGGCCTATTATTTCCTGCAAGACTGTCGTTTACTGAAGCTGTCTTTGCTCCGCCTTCTCACCTCCATCTCGTACCTGCCCGCTCTCCTTCAACCACCGTCTTTTCTTGTCCTGTCTCATTTAAAGCTATGTATTCTGGCGTATTTCTAGCCATTTCGTAAGTATACAGGGTGGGCCACTTAAGCGTATTTCCTCGATAACTCCATTGTTGTTAGAGATACGAAAAAATTTTCAAAATAAAAGTTATTTGGATTTATAAGTAGCAAATTTTAAACAATTACGTTATCGTTCAGAGATATTACGCCTCAAATACTTACCAGTATTGATCATGCTTTAAAGAAGCGTGTTCGAATGTGACTTCAACAAAACGGAGGGGGGGGGCAATATCTCAAAAACTATCGGAAATAGACCAAAAAATACCTCAATAAAATCGAAAGAGGATCCAATTTTGCGTCTTATGATGTAAACATTACTACACCATTCCATTTAAAAAAAAACAGTTATCTTTGTTTGAAGATTTCTAAATTTGAAAAATCATATCACGACTTGTGTGAATCTTAAAAATTTTAATTTGTAGCCAAAAGGAGAGTTCTTCATGCTTAATACAATGGTCAAAACCGCAACTGTCTATTTTGTTCCGCTGCGTAGATATCAACAATTTTTGAAAGAGCCGCAAATGTCATTTTTCAAAAAAAAGTCAAATAACACCGAAACGGTACAACTTACATACAATATATTATGGTAAACGAAGTGACTTTTAAATTTGACGGGAAATTAAAAAATGCAATACTATACCGGCTGTTCCATTTAAAATAACGAAGTTCGTATGCATTTCCTATATAACCGGAAGTCCGCCAACCTTAAAAATTTTTAAAATGTGCAACTTATAAATCCAAATAACTTTTATATTGAACATTTTTTCGTATCTCTAACAGCAATGGAGTTATCGAGGAAATACGCTTAAGTGGCCCATTCTGTATATACACTCTCTTGGTCTCTTGCCTTAGTCACATTGAAATCCGGTCCAATTCACTCAAACATCCTTTTTTTCAACGAATAAACCAAATTTATTATACATTTTTAACGATATTTATTTGTTGGTTCTTCAGTCTCACATATAACCCTTAAGTCACCTTTAAATTTACGTTTTTTTCCATTTTTCAAACACAGGTTTATTCTTTTTTCACTTTTCTATCAAAATCTTTGCTTGACTCGCCCATTTTTTTTTTTTTTTTTAACCTCGTTCCAGACCAACAAATACTTTGACACATTTTTACCATATTTCCCTTCGACATTAATACTTCTTGCAATACCATCTTTGTCAAAAATCTCTTTCAGTCCTGAGAAGTTCTTGTAAATTGGGCACAATGATAAAGGAAGACAATGAAACCTTTATATTAGATATGAACAATATAAATTTTTTATAGGAAATGAGAAATATAAGTGCAACATTTTATATCCAATCCAGCCAGATCTACCACAATTCAACATAACCTCAGACTACTGGAAATACAATATCATAAGACTTTGTGATGAGTTTGTCTGCTCTATGGGCTCTTAGTGTTATTATAGCGCAGATGATATTGGATTCTCTTTTGGATGAATGCATTTCGAAATTATCTTTCCAACCCAGAAATTATCCACAAATTAATTTCTGGGTTGGAAAGATAATTTCGAATTGCATTTTCATCCAAAAGAGAATCAAATGACGTTGATATGAGTATTCTTTAAAAGTTCGTTTGAAAATTGAGTAAAACTTAGTTTGTCTTAAAGTCTTCAATTTTGGATCCAGAATGTTTCTTAAAACAATGAAAAAATTTAAAAAAATAATGAATTGACAACGCAGCAAAACATTTTGTAAATACTCTCAGTCCAGTTAAGTTAGTTCTTCGAGAACTTGGGACAAGTTATGAGAGGGAATCAAGGGAAAAACAATAATTTCGGAATCTGCATTTTTCCTTATCATAATCATAATCAACGAGTTTTTTGTTTATCTTTTCACTTAACGCAGGAATATTATAATTAATCTCTAAAACGATACACTGTATATACAGGCTGTCACATTAGTGCGATATTCTTCGATATTCGATATTGTTATGCAAAATACAAAAAATAATTTAAGACAAAAGTTTTTTGAATTTATGGTTTCTATCACCTAAAATTATTTTCATTTATACGGAGTGTTTCGTTTGTGCGCAACAACATACAAATTTGAAATTTTAAATGGAACACCCTATACATTATTACATTTTTGAATTCCCTGAGTAATTCTAATATAAAATTTTAAATGTCAGTTACTAGCATAGTTTGTAAAGAATTTGCATTAATCGATTTAACTTTAACTTGCTGTAACTTTTTGGTTACTGTGTTTTGGTCAAAAGTTTACTAAGAAAACATTAGTCTTCTCCTTACGTTATGAATCGCCCTGTATAACGATATCAACTGCTTTGATAGGAAAATATACCGTTCATTGCGTTATAATTCAATTAAGTAGCAAAGAAACAAAATATTTTAATGACAACTTGACTTGTCAACAAAATGGTCAAAATGAAATGTTGGGAGAGAAAAAAACCAAAAGAAAAACAATCTTTCCGATGTTGGAAGAGAAAAAAACCAAAAGAAAAACAATCTTTCCAATATGTGATAGCAAAAATACAAAAGGAAAACGACAACAGATTTTGGAACAAGGTATTCCAACTTTCGTCGGAACCCGTCTGGTATATTTTCGTAATAGCCGTCAGCTACGTCAGTATTATGGTTCACCTAGTTCTATCAGTTGATGGTGCCTGTACGAAACTGACAGACATCGATATTATCAGTAAGCTATACACATTTTTTGACATTAATTCACAGTCTGTGATGTTTAGGTATTCTTTATTTAATGGACGCGTTTTACATGATCGATGTGATTTTGACAATAGCCAGCAAATATATACCGAATTTGGATCTACCAGAAATCAATATCAGCATGAGACCGATTGGAATTCTTTTAATGGAAATGTTGTCGGTAATCCCAGTTGAGTTATTAGTTGTCGATGAACGTTTATTTTGCATCTTACGAACAAACCGTTCGATAAGAATCGTCAGGGTGTTGCATTATTTCTACCAAAATAGAAACCTGTCCAATTCTTCTCCGATCGTGCGCATTATAGAAATGTTTTCTTCGATGATTTTCATCGTAATGGTTTTCAATTCATTTTATTGTAACATCGAATGTTATTTTCAAAAGTGCACTGCAGGGCACATCTGCGTAACAAAATCATCTATACTGATGTTCGCCAGTAAGGTAACAACATCTGGATTTTCCAAATATCCCGAAGGGGAATTCAATTGGGAAATGTTGTCGACACTGGCAGAAATTTTCTCATATTTTTTGGTCTACATAACCACCATGTGTTATGTAATGGTCGCACTTATTTACATGGCACTCCACCGACACGCTTTTATAAACAGATACAACGTCACGATGCTGCTGCACGACACGTTTAAAACTGACAAATATCTCAGATCATCAGCTTCGGAATCGTACAACACGATATGGCAGACTTGTGGCGGTTACAACAATAACTATTCGTTCCTGGACAAGTTACCTCCGTCAACCCAAAATGAAATATTACTCGACATCTGCTGGCATTCTTTTCAACATTCGCACCTTTTCAGATCGATGGATTTACCGTTTCTTCGATATATCGCGACTTTTGTCAAACACGAAATTGTTTTTCCCGGCGAGTTCATCTACAAGAAACACGAAATTAAAGACAAAATGATATACATAGTGTATGGATCGTTGCAGTTGCTGTCGGAAGAGGATGGGGAATCGCCCATCATGACCATGATCAGCGGTACATGTCTGGGCGAATCGTCGCTCTTTTACAGTTACGAATCCACCAATAACGTTTGTTGTAAAGCACTCTGCGAATTGCACGTTCTCAGCAAGGGCGATTTTTTGCATGCAACTTATAAATTTCCACGAGCGTACAGTAAAATGCGATCTATGATACAGAACCGGATTACAAATGCAAAAGAAACCAAAGTCATCGCGGATAGGGCAAAAGGCAAAGTGTACTCCGGTTACAGACAAATTGATACGTACACCATATTCTGGATCAAGAATGTGTTGCATCGATTGATGTCGAAAGATGCCGATTCAACTTACAGACATGAACTGCAAAACATTTATTTGCTATACGACGTCGACGATTCGGATTTTAATAGTTTAATCTTTTGTGCAAATTATTTGGATATGTACGCAATAGGTGAGTGAGTTATTCATTCGTAAGACTTAAATTTCACATTATTGACAGTTTTAATATAATAAGGTAGTCTAAAAAGTATTGAACCTTTGGCGGTCATAACTGAGAAAGCATTTATTGTTATGGAAAACAACATTATGAAACCACATATGCACCATCTTGTTCGATGACCTTCTACCATTTTTCAGGCAACACCATAATCCCGTCGGTATGGAACTTCAGTGGATCAAAAAATGGTTTTCACCGGCCTGTTTTGACACAAATTTAACACCATTCAGGGAGTTCTGCAGAGACCGAAACAAATGATAGTCTAACGGTGCCAGGTCCTGGCTATTCGGTGGATGCATTAAAACTTCCCAGCCAAGTTCTCTCAATTTCTGACGGGTCGTTAAAGATGTACGCGGTCTGGCGTTGTCAGCGTGGTATACGACACCATTTCTGTTGACATGTTCCGGCCGTTTCTTTTGAATTGCTAGGTGCAATCTCTCTAATTGTTGATCTAGTTTTTGCCTTGCGGTTCTTTGATCGGGGACAGTAGCTACATCTTGCTTCAGAAGTTTTTATTTCTTCGTCAATTTCTTCAATGCCAAATATTTCTCTCAGCCTTACTTTCATCGCGTCAGGTGCACTTTTTACCGAAAGCTTTTTTGTTACATACTCTTTCATTAGTGCTGTTGACAATTCTCTTAGATAGTTTCTTCTAGGGAGTTTATTGTCTGTGTTGCTTTTAAAAATTATGGAGCTATTTATTGCGCCAATATTCATAATGGTAAAAAATATAGTCAAAGGCCATCTGTTAGTTACCCTTGAGTAGGTTTTCTGAAGTTCGTCATTTCCGTCAACGCCACTTTTACTCTGATTGTAGAATGTTACTATGCCTGGTTTATGTGCTTCACCGGATGATGGGTCGATTGAATCATCATCATGTTGTGTAGGTAGAAATACTACGAACTTGTTTATTTTTGCCTTGTAAGAAACAATTGTAACTTCTTTGGAAAATCCTAATGTAGAACTTCGCACTGGTCGTTCTTTCAAATTTGCAATAAGTACTGGCGGAATTTCCCTTTTATTTTTCCTGATCGTGCCGACCATTGTTAAACCCATATCTAGAAGATCCTTAGCCAACTTCAGTGATGTGAAATAATTATCGCAGGTAATATTTCTTCCAGTTCCTGATAAATGGCTTACTAATCTCTTTACAACTGCATCTGATCTATTGTCTAGGCGATAGGGCCCTTCTTGTTGCCCAACAAATACTTCAAAGTTGGTACAATACAATGTGAGTGCATCTGTACAAGCCCAAATTTTTATTCCATATTTATCCGGCTTCATCGGCATGTAAACCTTAAAGCTGCAGCGACCTCTGAAGGTGGGAAGCATTTCATCAACTGTGGCCAAAGGGCCTATGCTGTAATTACTCTTGCAATATGTCACAAATTCTTCTTCACCCTACAGTAGGTGAATTTATCAGTTTTTTTCTTCCGGTTTTTTGAATATCAGAAATATCATCAAATCTCAACATTGGGGATTAGGAAACGAAATCTGTTAACCCCATGACTAATCTAAACATTTCAACCCCAGTTCCGTCTGATCTCCAAAGATCCAAATTATTCTGATGACTTGAGGGATTTACACCGGCCAAATATAATAAACCAAGAAAGGCCTTTGAACATTGAAATCGCGGGCGGACTCCGAGGAGACCGCAGCACTTAGGCCTAGAGGCCCATTGTGCATCCGCTGTGTAGATATGTGTGTTTTTTTTTTTATTTTTGTGACAGAGTAAGAGCTTGTTACTCTTAG
>JAFFZR010028584.1:0-11714 GCA_018397195.1 Lethrus apterus | reverse complement strand
TTGAATGTTGGTTATTATCATTTTTCTTGATGAATATATTCATGTTTATAATTATTTCATCTATTTTTCCATTAAAAATTAATATTACAGAAATATAGTTGCAAAATATTTGCAATGTAGGAATGTACCCTGATTGTATACAAGAATGTTTCTTGCATTAAATATTTTCAGGTCGTACTTTATGTTGTGTCGTCATAGCCTTCGCGCAGCTTGGTGTCTTTAGATTTTAAATCTACTCTAGATAGAATTTAAAAACTTAAAAATACATTAGTGTAACCAAGAATGTAAGCACGATAGGCAGAGGCGGCACTAGCTGGAAAACCTCTCTGTTCTGTTGACATTCCGACGTCCAATATATTAGGTAACTTGTTCAAATAAAACAAAGTTTTATTTCACCTATAAGAAATAAATGGTCGTTCGAAGGAAGCAACATAATCTATAAAACAATATTCTTCTACATATTGCTATGATTTATTATTATTTATGCTTTCATTAAAATTGCACCATTTGGCAATTTATTTATACATTTATTTATAGGGCAGGTTTGATTAATAAAAGCACAGACTTTAAATATAAATATAAGCTCCTGGACAAAATTAGCGCGTCAGTAAATCTTCTCATTATTACTTGTAATTTTTCGAAGTTTTAAATCATTAAATTTTATGTAGGTTGGCCTTGGATATCCTTTATCACTATAGAGTCTTGAGACTTGTTAATAGTCTGAGGGAATGTGAGGCGCGCATATATGTCTTACGGTCCGATGTTGGGTTGTAAAACGGTTTCATTTTGAGGTTAAATTATAACATATTTTATGTCGGGAGTGAGACTAATCTACTTTTCTTTGTTTATTCGCAATGAATCCCAGAAAACCGAAAATCACAAACGAGGAATTGATAGCTAAAAGTAGAAATATTGACAAGATAATTTTTCATCTGGGAAGGGTTCTCCGGAAGAACCGTCTCCGTCTTCAGACGACACAGAAGGTGATGGAGAATCCCATTTTCCCAGGAAAGTGAACAAAATGGTAAGGTGCGGCCTGTGTTATCAATTGGAGAAAAAAACGAAAAGCCACCTCGTTTATTTGTGATGAGTGTAAGGACAACAAAGGAAGCCCATTGGGCTATGAGTGGACGGCAATTGAGCGAATTTAAGTGATATTGCTACATGATTTTTTCAGCTGTTAGCTATGGAAATTAAATAAGGAGGATGAATCATTACTTCACAAGAAAATGGTAGAATGTGGAACCGCCGTTTTTGCGGATTTAAGTTTTGAATAATAATATCGCGCCGTATACATATTGCATATCAATTCAGGGAGGTTATCGCCACATCGGTAATGATATTATGAAACTGATGTTACAGCTCCACCTTTCGGTGAAAGCCATAACATCAGATGATGTCTGCTATTTTAGACAAGGAATCTGTGAATGAATGAATTTTTTTTACATCAACAACCGATAGTCCTGCCAATCCACAGACTTCAACTTTATGTCAAGTTTTTGATAATAATTTGACAAATAAGCTTGACATACATTTAACGCTCACTCAGGGGGTGAGGGGGTCTTATAATTCAAAAGAATTTGACCTGGACGCTTTTCCTAGAATATTTCGTGAGGAATGTAGGTAAATATATATATTGTGTATTTATATTATAGTGTTATTTTTTTTCCTTTCATACTTTAACATCTGTTGTCACTTTTAAAAATGTCTCAATAAAGATTTGATTGCAGTTTGGTTCTTTATTAAGCAGAAACTCGGAGATACAAGATATCACATCCACATCCACAGTTCTATAGCAACGGGATTATGATGTTGCCGGAAAAATGGCAGAAGTTCGTTGAACAAAGTGGTGCATATGTGTTTCATAATGTTATTTTCCAGCAACATTAAATGCATTCTCAATTATGACGTCCAAAAGCTCAATACTTTTTAGACTACCTAATATATGGAAATGCAGGTAAAGTGGTATTCCGCACAGATCATCTGAAAGGAGAGAGTGAAGCATGTGAACGGAGAATGATTTCTAGGTACAGGTGTGGCGGTGAAGAAAAGGGTACCAGATGTTGGATGAAAGAAGAGAAGAGAAAATGTAGTATATGTGGATAGGCAGAAGATAGAATGCTTCCAGTATTGGAGCAGCGATTGCAAAAGGTTGGCGTGAGCGGAGGCTGAAACAAGGAAAGCAATAGTATGGAAGAGGTGCTTGCATGAGAAAAGGGAGGGGAGAGAATTAATGAGGAAACATTAATTGGAAGCAAAGAATAAGGAAAAATGAATCAGTGTGTATTTATAATTATACAGAATGAGTCGGGAGGATCGCACCAAACTCAAGGAGTGTATTCTACACATAAAAATAATTTTAAAAAATTCATATGTTATCCGATATTTATATCAAGTTACAGCGTTAAAACAAAATTCCCCACACACACTGTTTTAATCATTGCGTTTTTGCGATAAATGTTCAAAAATTCTGCCATTGACTTCTGCGTCGTCTAAGAAGGACGCCCGCTGCTCTTCTGATGGATTCATGCCTTTGTTTAATATCGGCTGCAGCATTTCCCATACGTTGAATTAGTGCATCCCCAATGCTGGCTTTTACTTTATAAACTTCATTTTTCATCCAGCCCCGTAAAGAATAGTCCAATGGTGTCAGGTCGGGAGACCTTAGAGGCCAACTAACAGGATCACCGCAACCAATCCAACGTCCTGGAAACATTTCATCCAAATGACGAGGGAAATGTGCAGGAGCTCCATCGTGCTGATAACACATTCGCATTCTGATGTTTAGAGGAACATCTAGTAGTTCTTGTAATTCATTTTGTAAAAAAATAAAGTATTGGTTTTCTATGAGGCGATACTACATAATGAAAGGACCAATTAAATAAGTATCAACCATACCACACCACACGTTTAAACGTCAAATCACTGTAAGACGCATTAATTTGAAAACAAGCGTGAATAGCAACATTTATTACAAGGACGCAATGATTAGAACACTGTGTATGGGAAATTTTGTTACGATGCTGTAACTTGAAAATAAAGAAATATCGGATAACAACATTTGAATTTTTTTAAATTATTTTTACACGTAGAATACACTCCTTGAGTTTGGTGCGATCCTCCCGACTCACTCTGTATATAGATTTATTTTTTGGAATGCCAATAAAAAAAAATAATAATCATTTTTTATTATACATATTTAATTTATTTATTTAATTGTTTGCTTTAAAAGTTTTGATTGTACCAGATGAACTACATGAAGTTTCAAAAGCTTGTTTGCTTCGGGATATTGAAATATATTGCCTACATTTTCGACAGAAAAGTAAACACAAAAGATTAAATAAAAATATGTTCCTTTATTAAAAGTTAATATTTACTTTTAATTACAACTGTATTGAATCGAACGAAAAATATGAATTTGTTAAGCTTATTAGTAAGTACATACATATTCGCTAGCGTGCTTTACTAGAAAAATAATTTTTGCAGTGTAATTTTCACCGTCGTAAATTAATTGTCCTTTATTTTAAAGTTACTCAGAGAATTTAGTTTTAAAAAAATACAATTACAACTTTATATGAATATTGCACAAACAGGACGAAGTAATAAATTAAGGGAAATATCTTAAGTGAAGCATGTGATATGCAGTCTCTCAATATACAATAATTTTCCCTCACAAAAAAAAAATAATAAGAACTATCAATAATTCTTGTTTATATTGAACACGGTCCAACATATGCACTGTGAACTGTGAACAAATTCGTACATCTGAAATATCAAAAATTAAAACGAAATAAAAGGTGTGTTAAAGGTACTGGTGAGATGGGGGTAAACTACATACATACATATATAATTCGATGGCATATTTATTGCGGCTTCTAATGTTGTAAATAACTTTTTTATGCAAAACAAATTTAATAAGATACCGTCAAAAATGTATTCTCGCGTCAAATAATGATGAAATTTGATGTATTTTGAATGTCATTCAACTTGTTCCTTTTATTTTTTCTGTGGGGGAAATCTGTGATACAAAAGTATCAGTAAGCTTTCAGATGGTGAAAAAATTAAAGCGATTTGTTTTCAAATAAGGAAGTTATGATTGACTATCCTCTTATGTGTGGCCAAAAAACAGTTAAATTATTCGAATTATCATATCGACAACATAATAACTACATTCATTGCAAAAAATAAAATCTAATTCATGATAATGACAAATCTTATCATTTAGTTAAAAAAAAAACATAATTACTAAATTAATTTTATTCACGTAGTCATCATAAATCCTGGCCGAATTTTTCAAAAATTCTTATTAAAACCAAAATTTCTGGAAAAAAGTATAAAATAATTACCGGCGCCGCATGTAAAAAGTAAATATCGTCGAAACATGTGAATTATTACCATGAAAATTTCAAGCAATAAAAAAAGAATAACATTTCATTTCTGTTGTCATAAAGTGCAGGGGCGATACAAACCAAGTCTGGAATAATTGGTATTATGTCGCTGGGACGCGCCGAAGCAATTTAAATTTCTTTACGATAACGGATTTTTTTTTGCAAATTGTAAACGCTGCAGAGTTTACATTTTTTTATTTGTTTGCACCAATAAAATTTCAAAGTTCAAATATCTCCAGAACTTCAATAGGAAATTGAAGCGGGCTGTCGACGCCATTGCGTAAACTATTTCTGTATCGAGCGTGTGTATTCAATACGAATAAGTAAAATGCATTTCAAACATAATTCCGCCATGCCATATTGATTTAAGCAAATGCACTTCTAAGCAAACCACTTCGTGTTTAAAAGCATGTGTACGATTTGAGTACTGATGCAAAGAAAACATTTGGTTAGACCGATTTTTTTTTTCACATTTGCATTTCTGGAGTTAAATTAAAAATCGAATTTAAATCAAAGCTACAGTTTTCATTTTGATAAATATAAAAGAAATGCGGAACTTTTATTTTATGGTTCCCAGTTGACTAATTAAAAGTTCAACAGAAACTCAATAACAATAAAAAATATTTTTGTACCAGTAACTAAATTTAAATTTGATCATTTAATTTAAGGTTGATATTACGATTAAATAAAACAGTTATCTTGTTGAAACTTGTAATGAACATGATAAATTGAAGTTTAGATAAGAACAAATATAAAATCGTGAATAATGAAGCATGCACCATATGCACACGATTACAAAATATTTTTACTTAAAAGTGGTCCGCTGCTCTTCTGTATTTTCATTGAATATATCTAGGATCTTTCGTAGTCTTTTCTGGTCTGGTAAGTCACAATTGTTGTAATCATCAACGATCCAATATTTGTTTCATTTCTCATAATTAATTAGCACATCTAAACATTGCTATATTTTCATTCCATTATAACAAATAAAACATTTCACAAAACTGTCAATAGTGGTTGAACGAAAATCACAACGACCGAATACTCTTCGGGCCGAAACCGATGCTGCCTGTTACCAAATCTACTTTAATAGCCCTCATACAGCAAGACACCCTCCGTAGACGCACAGAACGCTGTATATCATTGATAGACCTCACAGGCAAGGGCCTCTATCCAGAAACCTTGCCCGAAGCGAACAAAATTCTGCCTAGGGCAGAGCAGGCTTCACCTAAGAAAACTGGTAGGGCTTTGGACCAGACACTGTCGACTGAATAAGCACGTTGGGTGTTGTAAACGACCGCATCTGCCGCGGTTGCCTTGAAGAAGATGAAACGCCGGAACATGTGTTATATCACTGCCCGGTGCTCACATCGATAAAAAGATCAATATTGGGGGACTTCTGGCCGAGTATGGCCAGGTTAAGCGACACCTCACCCGGTAAGGTTCTCAAGCTGATCGACACCGTCGGCTGGCTTGAGGATTAATGGGGAGCAGGGGACGCTCTGGAGGGATGGGCCTTAGAGGCCTAAATGCTAGTGTGGCCTTCGAGCCACACACCCTTCAAATATTGAAATTCAGAAATCCATAATCCAGTGTTATACTATTTGATCAAATTCTAGGTCTTGGAAAATAAATTAAGCGATACCTTGAAGACCTCTGGATACAAGATGTGGAATGTGATTTTGTAGACTCTATGTCACCCGCAAGGCAGTTCATAAACAAACAGTTTCTTCAGGAGAAAATGAAAAGAAGATACTCCAAGTATATGCTTGGCGAGCTGCCTAAAACAAAATATTCTGCCAAAAGTCCTTTTTCTAACGAAGAGCAAGTTGGAAACAAATGATGAATTTATAAAAAAAACATTCTGTGTTTCGAAAGACAGGAAAAACTACAAAAACATAATTCCACTTAATATTGTGTTGCATTTTATCTGATTTTATTAAAGTACTTGTAAAATCATTAAATTCATGACCAATAGTGAACAACTGTAAAAAAATAATTGTAGTATTTAAAAAAAACATGTAGTATTTTTACAAATACTAAAATAACATGAAACACCCAATGATGTATTGGGATTACTTTTATAAATTTTATGTCCGCAAACGAAGCATTAAATGAATCCAATTTCTTCAAGAGTAAAATTTCCAGAAAAGCTAATACTAGAAAATAGTTCCTTATGTTGAAAATTTTCTTAAGGATACTGTGTGTGTGTTGGACATCCTATTTAATTCCTCCTATTTCACATTCTCAACCTTTATTATTCTCCATTACACTTCTTCTCGTGATACCTCTAGTTTTTCATGCGTTATAATTCAGTAAAATTATTCTTCTTCTGCAAATTCTACTTTTCTTTTTCCACTCTTTCGACTGCCATTCTTACTGTTGTTCGCTCGTCATGTTCCTTTAACTTCATATATCAGGGCCAATCTCCACATATTGCAATTGATGGTGTAAGAAACCGGCGGGTGGTGTTGTCTTTTAAACTTAGAATGTTTTACTAAATTTTGCCTTTAATTGACGTTTGACGTGTACGGCGCAACTTAAGCCCCCTCTTGGGTAGTCTGGCTCAACTTAAGCCCCTTTTGGGTAGTCCTTCCTTCGAAGGGTTGTGCGGGATTTTGGGGGTAGCGTTAGCCACCCCGTTCTTATGATTTTCTCCAAAACAAACCTAAAACTATCCTTTAGCCTTCCGTATTGATACTCCCGAGTTAAATATTTAAAGATTATGCTGCCACCATAACTCAGAAGTCGACACTACTAACCCAAAATGACAGACCTGACCAAACATCAACGCTCAATTCCTCAATGCAGGTGTGAAGTTCCAAAAAAAAACATAAACAGTTTTATCTGCTTATCTTTGTACTCACAATTTTACGTCCAAACTTCGCAGTTATCCTGGTTCCTTTTTTTCAGTTACCCATATTTATCTGCTCGGTTCATGACGTCAAACACACGCTCAACCTCAATTCTGATTGGTTCTAATTTTTTTATTTTCCTCGTTTTAACGCCTATGCATTACTCAACTCGTTTTATCTGACTTGGCAAAAATATATTTACAAAAGGTTCTCACGAAAGCTTAACATAAACACAATAATATAAAACCGAGACGACTTTATTCGTAGAAATTTACTATTGGAAAATTTTCAATAAGAAAACTATAAAATACTTGCGTTTATAATTCTAAATGATTCAAATATAATTTGGCTCCAACATAATTAAAATAATAATAATTATTAAATTTTTCTTTTTCATCAAAATTAATAAAAGTAAAATTAAATTCCTTATTTTTCGTTAATGAATTTGCGTATTTAAAATTTAGAAGCATCCACAGTTGGCGGATGCTTACAACAGAAAACGTACATCAGATATAATGGATGAAAGGAGTATGAAGGTAACCGATTGTGACTTAGTAAAGCTACAGTATAGACAACAGTATCAATATCTACTATCACGGGGCAAGCGTAGAGAAAATACAAAATCATACCAAAACAGAATTAAAAATAAACTGGAAAAAAGATATTCGGAAAATGCAACAATTGAAGAACAATACAGGGAAATAAAGCAAATTGTAACAACATTAACTAAAAATATAAAAGACTGTGCACTGGTCAACGCGACAGTTTAGAGCATTAATTATGAACAAAAAGGAAAGGGAACAACTGAAAGGTTGTTGTTAGGTGAGAAAGATCTTGAGGAAGATCTTCGAAGGAAAGAAAGAGAATGGTGTATGGAAAACAAGAAAGAACGAGTAGTTAAGACATCTAGTGTAGAAGAAGACAATAACTCAAGTCCATTAGAGCTTAACGGACAAGATGGCTGGGTCATATTGAAATAAAAGAATATAATCGGATACTGAAAAAAGTGTTACATATAAATCCTATTGCTTGAACATGACCCTTGGCCTAAAGAGGTTACGGTGCATTCTTTCAATCTTTACCACCCCTTCTCATCGAAGATCGGAAGATGGAAAATCGGTACGTCCAGGAAGAAGTGATTGGAAGATGTTGAAGACGACATTAAGGATAAGGGATGAAGAAGGAAAGCAGCAGACAGATTGAAATGGAGCAGTTTTTTAAAAGAGGCAAAGGCTCTACAAAAGCTCTACCGTCAAAGGGAATAAAATGGAATGTTTAGTATCATGTACTCGCACGTAGATTTTTCACACTTAGACATTATCTTCAATTTTATTTACAATCTTTCCATCATGCTCCCATTTTTCATAAGGTATTATGGAGGGATATTCGTAGCCCTTATCCTATAAACTAGTCCACAACACAATAAATGATATCCAAGAAACCTATAAAATATATTAACGTTACATTACGAGCCCCAAGATTAATATTTTAATGCACGTATAATACGAGTTATATTTATTAAAACATTAAAACAAAGTCGAAGTCAACATATCATTATTTTGCTTACTATTCGTATTAGTTGGCTGTTTAATGGGACGTGACGTTAAACGTTAAAAGTCGTTAGTGGAAATTTTGCAAGGGGGTGCACCTTTCAAACTAAACAGAACGTGTCGGTTTATGCTTGATTTAATTCGCGTCGGGAAATTGGGACAACACAGCACACCGAACGAACGCCTCCCCATACGTCAAATATGTGCCAATAGAAAATCAATATCCAAATGGCTAGACAAACACCAACTGTTTGTGCAAAGCCGCAACTTTCGAACGAGGACGTGTCGTTCACCGACGTAATTTTAAGCGATTCGTTTTTCTGTTATCTATCTCAACCGCTTCACGTTTAAAAATCCGTATGGAAAGGTAAGATTTTAATTGAACATTTCATGTCGTTGATTTGTGTATTATAAATTATAGATAGATTTAAAAAATAACTTTTTATTTATGTTTCATTTCACTCACTTTTACAAATTAATTATAAATTTAATATTAAAGAAAATCTACACCATTAAGATTTTGTTTTGCCTCCAAATCCAATTTGTCACTCTTCGCCTTTAGTAACGCATTATATGATGTTGATTTTTCTAAGCGCTGCGCTTTCTTGGAAAACAAAGAAAAGAAACAGAACATATAGATTAAGCAACAAGGAAACAACTAAGAAATTTGAGAAAACATTAAATGAAAAATTAAAAATTAAAAAACGTTGAAGAAAGCATAAAACACAGAAATGGAATCATCGATTATATTTATAGAAAGCATAACTATTTTAAAAAGCTCTGAAAACATTAAGCTCAAAAACAAATGAAGACATTAATTACATTAAAAGCAAAACTGTAAATATATTAACGATAGAAGAAGAGGTTATGAACCGATGGAAAGAGTACTTTAAAGAATTACTACTTTCTCTTCAAAACTTCTTCCTGTTCGGTGACATAACCCCTAAATTGTAGAGGAATTAGTATGCAAACTTTTTCAAATTCCTTTTTATGTGGAATTTTGCGTTTATTCTTCTCGAGTTCTTTTTAAATTTCGTTTGTTTAACATAATTCTTCTATGCGTCTCACCAAATCTTTTTTTTATTGTATTAATGAACGTCCAATTATTTTGTCAAACGTCACCTTGCAAAAATATTCCTTTTGTTCTTTGAATACTATATTCGTTGATTATGTACAAGTATATACAAATTAGATATGACTTGTCCTTGTTTGTTAATATTATTACATGTAATAAGCTACGTTATTCGTCTGAAATTTTCCATTTTTCTGCCATTACTTTTCTCTCTTTATGTGTAAATTTCTTTATTTTCCACCATATTTTATTGAAAATTCTCACAGTTTGAGCTGAATGCTGCATCGTCGGCCTTTTTCATTCTTCCTATTTGATATTTTTCTATTAGTTTGTTATTATCAGTAACTTCTCATTTCATTTACCACTTCCACATCCAAACTTTTCTGTTAGATTCACTATATTACTTTCGTCAACCAGTTGAATCAATCTGCCTTTTCGTATTTCCACTTTTTTGTTTTTCTATATTTCCTTTAAACATCGCTATCGTCTTTAATCTTTCTTCTTCTAGTTTTTTTCAAACAAATCACTTGCTTCTTCTGTCATATTTACATAATTATGTATTCAAACATTCTGTGCCATTACTGTTTATACATATATACAGGGTCATTTTGAAATAGGTCTCACTATTTTAATAGGTGACAGCTGACCTTGGCCCAAAGCCAAATCCGCAAAACCGACGGTTCTATGATATCTTCAGGATAAATTTTCGAAAAATGTCATTTTTTAATATGAGCATTCGGTTCTAAATACGGTCCGCGGGCATTTTAATTTTCGTCGTATTGACTTTGGCGAGAAGAACCTTTAAATGCGATGATACTTGTTCATCCAATAGAGTTTAGTATTTAATAAAACATATAAATAACTTTTTGAGGAATTTTTTTGCTGATTAAATGTGAGCGTGTGTGATGGATAGATTTAACGACGTGGTTTACCATCTCTACCTTTACAGGAGGAGTTGATTGTGGCACAGGGGGGTTATAATTTAGATTCACGATAGGCGCATGACTTAAAAACTTCCTTCGTTTTACATATTACGCGAACTCGATGCCGCGCCGCCATATAATCATAAAGTGACATTAAATTTTGATTGATCGATGTGAAGTTATGTGAAGTGACATTTTCCCTTTTTTTTTCTCGATGACGTTAATGATCGCGCGTTTGTTCGCCAGTAATAAGTGACGGTAATTTATATAATTTTTCCTGTCAAAAACATACGTCATTATTAATATTCAAGTTGATATAAACTTTTTAATGGCACTTTATAATTTCACGTTATTGATCGATTTTTTCTTGCTTGTTATTTGTTCGTTGTAGAAAGGGGGAACGCAATTTGTTAAAATTCGCAAGTATGCATTATTAGTTTAAAAGCTTTGCATTTTATAAAAAATATGTTTTTTAAAACAATTCTCTTTAAATGAAGCTTGTCGTGAATTTTGAATATTTTCAATTCTCGAGCAAAAGATTTAGTATAATTGGTTTTCATTTAAAAGTGGGAAACAATTTATGACGGTTGTAAACAAGATACGGCCGCGTGGATATATTGTAAAAACAAAAGCTTTGTCAAAATCTTTTTTCTATTATTATACAGGCTGTTCAAAGTTATCTGCGCACTATTGCTATCTTCGTTATTTTTGGAGCTACAGAGTCGGTTAAATTAGCAAAGATACAGTGATTTTTCCACTGATTACAATGCTTCACACAAAAAAACAATTGCGCATCACATTTCAGAGCCAACTCAGATAATTAGATTTTTTTAAATGGGACATCCTGTATATTTATGTAGTAGTCGGTAGAAAATGAAATTTTGCACAAAATCTTCTTATACTACTAAAACCCAGAAATGAAAAAC